>APFE031091395.1:108979-229797 GCA_000404065.3 Pinus taeda | reverse complement strand
TCCTTTGGTCTTTGGATTTTAAGATCCAATGTCTTGCTTCTTCTGTTTGAACTTTTGCTTGATTTTGACAGCATAATGGTACGCCATGCCTAGCGAGGAGATGTTCAGGAACTCCATCTCTTCTTGGATGTATCTATGTAGGCAACCACCTTATTTGAGTACCAGATGCAGCTCATAATCTTCGATACCCAACTATGTGCGAAGGGTATGAAAAATGTTGGTGAACTCTGGCACATCTTGGTCCTGTCCCTGTCGCAACGTGGTCCACTTGATGTATTTGTCCTCATAGCCTTTAACAGGGTAGTATTGCTCCCTGATGGCATCCCATAATGAATCCCAAGTGGGTGTGGCTGAAAATAGTGAGCCTATACTTTCATCCCTCTGCTCGCAGTAGGTTTCCCACCAGTCCTTAACGTGGGGGGCTGCTTTGAGAAGAGTGAAAACAATCTTTTCCCAACTCGAAAATTCATGAACAGAAAAATATCCTTCTAGCAGATTCAACCATTTATCTATGGCATATACATCTATTTGACCCTCGAAGATGGGGATTTCAAAATTAACTTGTACCTTAAATGGTGTGGCATTTCCAGAGTAGCTGTTGGAAGATGATGCATCACCTCTGGGTAGCCGCTGAAGGATCTGTGCAAAGCTGTCTGTTATCACATTCCTTTGTCGCTTCAGGGCTTCTTAGAGCAAGATTTTGATAGGATCTCCTACACCCTCATCTTTCTTTTCATCCACCATGGGAGCCCTTCAGGATTTGCGAGGTTGGTCTTGCAAGGGTTCGACCAGTTTAAGCCCTAACCCCTTATATCCTGACCTCGTTGTGGACATGCAAAGAAAAACAGAGAAAAAGCAGACCGCTCTGATACCACTGATTTAGATTTAAACAGGAATGCAACAAAATAAAGAGATAACCATATACACAAAGATGCAGTGGAAATAATACTTCATTTCATTAATGTAAAATACTAAAATATGATTACAAATAGTAATGGAAATAAACCAGCTAGGGTGATGGTAGCTTATCTTTGAGAAGAGATGTGGCAGCTACATGCCTCTGAACTGGGTTACAATGAGGCTCAAAGGCCTATTTATTGTTGAGAAACAATGGAAAACCCTTAACATGCCAAAACCTAACCCTAGAAGATGAAACGCCAAATTGTGGGCCCTGTTTGGGTAAATTGGTACATCAATTTCCCGGGGTCATAACTTTGGCATATGACCTCCGTTTAACACATACAATAGCTCGCTAGAAATATCTATCTAAGAAATACCACTTTGGGAAGGGAAAAATCGGTTTATGGACGCATGTTGCCCCCATATTTCCCAAAGAACGTCATTTAGGGCCTCAAAACGACTTCGGAAGTTCAGGACCTAAAAAACTACTAAAAATAGTAAACTGTGCTACAATTTAGGAAACTGAAAAAACTGAAAGAGACAATTGTGTGGGTCCAAGTGGGCTAGGTGGGTGGCCACCAACATCCACCTAGATCACATCTACCTCTTGTAGGTCAAAACAATAATTCATTTTATCCACATGTTGTTGGGCTGTTAAAGGACCTGAACCATCAAATAGTGTGATCTTGGATTGATAGTCTTCTGGCATATTAACTAAGGGGGATGGTAACACCAAAGGAGAATATCTAATAGCCATGATAGGTGGTGGTGGCAGAGGACCACTTGAAGGAAGTTGAACAGTGGATGAGGGAAGTTGAACAGTGGATAAGGTTGGACTAGTACTAGGTGGAAATGGGAGTAAAGGAATTTGAGCAACCTTATGTTGAAGGATGAAAGAAGGGGTAGGAATTATGGAGGCATTAGGACTTGGTGACTGAATATATGCAGGTTGAAATGTGAAGGAGGAAGATGCTAGGTTTAAAGCAGTTAATTTTACTGAATGTTGAAGGTAAGCACCATCAATTTCTGAGGTGAGGTCTGTCACTAGATCTTGAAGGGTGTCAAAATGTTGTAAGAGTTGAAGATCTGATTCAGTTTGTGAAGAAAGTTCTCTTACTGGGATTTTTGGGAAGATTGATAGATACAAAATAATATGATCTTTCCAATTCTCCAATTTAGTCCTGAACAAGCCTTGTTCAAAGTGTAAATCAGATTGGATATCTTGGAAGGTAACAAAGTTTTCAGGAAGTGAGTTGGCTCTGTGAAGAAATCTACTGCTTGTCTCACTCTTAGTTCTAGGAGTTCTGCTTAAGATCTTTTCAGGATTGTCCACTATAGATGGAGGATTTGGATGTAGATGGGATCTACTAGAGATTCTTTTGGGAGCCAGTGTTCAAATCTAAAACACAGATAGACTGAATATACAAAAATAGAAAAGGAACCAATCCTAGGAATAAAATTATCATACAAATCTTTTAACTCGATACTTTGAATTCCAATGAAAGGATAATTTTCAATAGATCCCCAGTATGGTCGCCATTATATTATCATTCTGTGATTTTGAAGATTGGCAAGACAAAGTCATAAAAGACACATCAAACTGCTTAGGAGCCTAGGAGCTAGCCCTCCTAGACTTAGAGAGGGCTCTCTCTCTATTTTATGATTTAACTTTATTTTCATTGTTCTAAAGTGTTAGGCTAGATATAAAACTGAAGGAAATTTAATACTTAATTACTTAATTGTTTGTTTGTTTGGTTGGGGTAGATCATATTTGAATCCTTTCCATTGGGCTATGGAGTCTAAGGCTGGGTGGTAGCATCATTTTTCCAGAGAATTTACAAGCCGAACTAACTGTCTTTATTGGATCTAAAAGTAGAGTGGAAAGTGAAATGACAGAAAAGTGATATTAGTAATGATTAAAAAGCAGTTAAGTATTTTTTTAATCATGCCTCAAATGAAAAAATTTATATTGAAAATACAGATAGTAATAAGGTGCTCCAATAACACATCGTAAACTAGAATTTATGCTTTGCAATAAGACTCAAAGATGCATAAATGAATAAATAGAGATACACTCAATATAGAAAGGAAGACATCACCAGGACAAAACAAATCAAGTATCTTGCAAATTGTCCTTTTATTGATGCTCCAGCTCAAAATTACAATGCTCCAAACAGAAAATATAGTTCAAATGACTTGGGTCCAACCCCTAATACATCAAATGCATGAAGTATTTAACAAAAATCTACAACGATTTTCCTTATACACTTGGAAATCTATTATTATCTATAATGAAAGGAAAAATGAGTAATGTAACCACAAAGTGGCCACGCTGAGAAAACTGGGACATGTGGTCCTCTTTTTTAGGGATGTTGTTGCTTGATACATTAATTTAATTGTAGTGGTTTTGCTTATGTGGCTGGTGTTGACTCAGGTCTGTGTTATCACTTTAATCATCCTTGTCTTGTTCTTCTTGATAGTCACACAAATCACTCCATGCTTTAGTTCATGCTCGATGTAAATTTGATTGGTGATAACTTCCAGCAATGCCTTTCCCATTATGTTGCCTTTGATATTGGAAAGGTTTGCAGCATCTATGGCTATGCCCTGGAGTCGCTTAGCATAATCTTCTCTGGCCATGAGTTTGTCATTTATGACAAACAAAGAGGGAATACCTTTCTAATGTAAAGCCTGCATTATGTTGAAGAAAGTGTTGACTGTCAACTCCAGATTGTGACATTTTCTAACTGCACATTCAAGATCTTCTTAATTAGCACCTTCTTCACTTGAAGTATATTCTCTATCGTGTCTACTACTCCCAACTCTTCCAGCTCATACCCGTTTCTTGAATTTAAAAATTTGATTATCCTGTTTGCTATTGTTGCGATGTCTCCCAGCTCTTCATTAGTAGCTGAAATAGCTTCTCTAATTTTTTCAATTAATTCTTTCTTCCCAAAGATAATTTGGATGCTGGGCCAAATTTCATTCATTGCATCAATTATATTATTCCAAATAATCTCATTCACTCTTCCTAGAGTGTTCCCAATAGATGATTCTTTCTCTGATTTTTGTAGTGCTTCAATCAATGTTTTTGTCCTTTGCATATCCACCAAATGGTTACTTTTGGCCCTTTTGATTTGATCTTGCAGCACAATAACTTGAGTTTCCAGTATTGTAATCTCCTTATTCTACAGATTCATGACCTCCATTGATCTAGCCAGTTGTTCTTTGTTGCTTCCTACTCTCGTGGCAGCACTTACTGGAGTGGTTATGGGAGGGGCTCTTAGAGGAAGGGCCTCCATTGTTGTATTGGCCATCTGTGCTGCCTTTTCTTTCTCTTGCACTTTTTTTCCATCTCTACTTCCATTTTTTTGATCTGGAGAGACTACTCCACTATTAATTTCATCATATTAGCCTTTTGGCTCTCTGTTTCCTCTATCTCCTTGGTCAGTGGGTCATGTGTAGCAGACATCTTGAGCTGCTTCTTCAAAGCTGCTATATCCATCTCTTTTTTCTTTATTATTTATTCATCTACTTTCACATCTGAGGGGTAATACCTAATCTTCACTACGAAGTCTTCCAAGGACTTAATTTTAGTGTCATTTGATTGTGATGAAATCCTTTCCATATTTAACTAGGATTGAGCATTTGATAGGGCTACCTGCATTTTAAACAAATTCATCGAAGTGTTGGTTAGAGTAGATGAAATCATTTCACCTGTTTATTTTTGCATTTCCAACTCAGCAATTGGATGAACACTTCTTGGATCAAACTAAAAAGAAGTTTGCTTGTAATTTGCCTTGAGTTTTGGGCTATGTTCTCTATGCTTCTAAAAATGCGATATGCATTTTCCCTTTTCTGAATCAAAGGCAGAGAGAAGTTTGCTCTTTGCAGTTGCACTCTGTTTCCAAAATTGAGCATAAGTTCTCTTTTTCAATATTTCATTCCTGATATTAATCTCCATGAATGTGTCAAAGACTGTCTCTTCATTTTCTTCAGTCGCATTTGTAGATGAGGACACTTGAAGAGATTGTTTCCTTTCTAAAATCGGAGTGGCAGGAAAGGATTGCCCCCCTATTGGGGATGAATCTTGAATATTAATGATATTGGTGACTGTTTGTTGTTGTGATCCTTTTCTATATCCATGTGCTTTTAGGGTTTCTTCCTGTCTTTCAGCTTGAATTCCCTCATAGAAGTATCAATCCCTGGTGACTGATCTTCTCTAGGACTTTTCCTTGTTACTCCCTATTCTTTTTATTTTCCCTTTACTGTTCTATATTTAGTGGTTTTCTTTTCTGGCTTTCTTGGAGTCTATGCATTGGAAGAAGATATCACTTGTTCCTCAGCCTCCTGCAATGTGTCAGGCATCCACTCAATCTAGTTCATGTATTTTTAAATTTCAGGCCTTTAAGTGTGAATATAGGTTGTTCACTTGTTCTCCACGCTCTTCTTAGAGATGTTACCCCATGGATCATAGGACCATGTAAATCTATCGGTGAAATTCATTTAATTCAGTCTTTTATCTGCCTCCTCCCCTGCTGCTCTACGGTTACAAATGAAGGGACCAATTTGAGATTTGATCCTGAACTAGGACTTTTTCTTAGCTGCTACAAAATGCACTTCATCTGCATTAATCATTTTTATGATGTATTCAAGTGCAAATATCCTCATAGGGAGGAAATTTGGCAGCTTATAAGGGGCCAAATCATAGTTGTATACTCTTAATTCAGTGTAATTTTGGTACAAGTACCAATCAGCTGTTCTTGCTTGGTCTGTCAACTGCATAATTCTTCTTATTTCTTCACTGAGCCTGGGTTCTGTAGTCCCACTGAGGAAGCTCATTTCTGGGTGAACAAAAATTTCCACAAATTTTTTGTAGTGGAAGTATTTTGAGTCCTTCATCACTAATGTTGTCTAGAAAATAACAGATTGGGGTTCACTTTCCTCATTCAACTTTCTCATTGAAAAATGGAACCTATTTGCCTGAAATTAAACAAGCATATAAACCAAAACTAATGAGTATTGAAACAACTCCTCTGTGAAGAAATTGACAAACTTCTCATGAATGGCATCTGCTGAAAATTGTCTAAAATTGAAGAGGATAGAGGTCTTGGATTCGTTGACAAAATAGACAGGAAAGCTCTGATAGCTTCATCAAGCCATTGATCTAAATAATAGCCAAGTAAATAAGAAATGATAGTGACAATGTGTCTAGTTCTGTCCGGGAAAATAGAGGAGGAATAAGGAAGATTCTTGCTTTGCAGAGGTGTGTGCTTAGTCAAGAAGAGTTCTAAGGTTTTAGCTCTTTTAGAAAAATCAAGCTTTTGATACAATTCAATGAAAATCTCATGGGAAAAGGGAGTAGTTCCTTCAATAACAGGGGCTTGCATCATCTGCATAATGGACTTGGAATCAATGGTAAACAAAATATTTCATGTTGGGGCCATCACTACCCTTTTCTGTGGGTTGTAGCATGAGTGGCATTTCCTAATCAGTTTTGGGAAACTATGTGTTTTAGGAAAAAAATAGAAAGGTAGATTAGTGTCCCAGAGATTTATCCTCCCACCAGCTGTATATGTCAAACAAATCAAACTTTGAGAGTGTTTCATGTATCTTAAAATACCTGTCTGCAAGTGGTATGTGATCCAAATCCAATGGCGGGTGCACCATTGGATTAAATATTTCTTGTTCCTTTTTCTTTGGTGCCATGGCTATCTTCTCTAAAAACCTCTGAAACTGTCCTGTGTTGAGTTTGTAATAGAAAGGGAATAGAAAGAAAAGGGAATTCAGTGAGGGAGGAAGAAAAGGGATTAACCAAAAGTGCAATTCAAGTATGGGAACATTCGATAACTGCAGAAAAATGGATCTTTCTGCGATTACACTACTTCTTTTGTATGCCCTGTGCGCTCTCTGTGTATGTCTGGAGGGAAATGAAATGCACCTGATAGTAGAAATACGAGTTAAAATTTGAAAATTGTGTGACATGGTGCTTTTGTGAATTTGGAGTGATGCCTTTGGCTAACAGTCTAGCCAATTAAATGCATAATGGCGGGAATGAAGGTGATAGGGCGGATGGGATGGGTTGGCATCATGAAGTGGCGGGAGCGATCAAATGGTCAAAATGGTGGAGCAGTTTAAGTAACAACATAAACTACTTTTCGAGGGGCCTGGGGAGTGGTAAGTGGTATGAGAGGGTGGGTCTGAAATTATGAGGTCACGACACATCAGTGATTTGAAACCACTAATTTCGGAACCACGCCCACCCCCCCCCCCCCCCCCAAGATTATCTTTCGAAGGGTGAGGGGGGTCAGAAAAGCACACAGGCTATGGGATCATATGGGATGAGTGGGGATTTCATGAGAGATGGGGGGTAGATAAGATAGGATGTGATGGATGAGTGCATAGTGGGGTAGGGAAATAAATGAGGGGTGGCAGACTATATGGACAGAGAGTATAGCATAAGCTTATGAAACTTAATATTGAATGCCTTCCCATTTTAATTTCTTTTCTCGACCTTGGGAAAACATTGATATTTTTTCCAACCTAAAGAACTTATCATGTCCTTTTTGCTTTGAATCCTCAGTCTACCTACCCTTATTTTCTAGTCTAGCATTTTTTCTTTTTCATTTACAGGGTGCACTTGGACTTAGAGACCCTTTCTCTATTTATCTCTTTCTTCTTTTAAATTCTAACCTAGTCTATCATTTATTTCTTCCCTTGGTCTAGATTAAAGAGTTGAACCAATTTTATTTCTAACTAGCTACTGATTTACCAAGATTAAACTATTTGGTAGATCTTTATTTTCTACCCTATCAACAGAAATTGCAATCTGTTCAATCATGCTTAAACTATATGATTTGAAAAACATTTGCATTTTTTTTCTTTTCTTTTTGTTCTTTTTGTTCTTTTTATGTACCCTCTTTTCATTTTTTTTTTTGTGAAATCTATTGAATATTGGAATCTATGAATAATTTGAAATCTACAGATTGTGAAATACTCAATCACCTTGATATCCTATGAATTATAGGCCCCTAATAGTCCTCACCAAAACAAATCCTTTGTAGCTTATTGTAAGAAAAATAGACAAATTTTCCCTCAATTGCGTGACTCACCTAACATGACTCTTGAGATGAATTATTACTCTATCCCAAGGATATGGACACTGAAAACAACAACCAATGAGTAAGTTGATTAGATATAAACCCAAAAGAACCTTGAGTGTGGCTCGTGTCCCTTGTAAAAATTCTAGCCAGAAAAGGAGTGAGAAGTACCTGTGCAAAGGAGAGTAGAAACATTAATCCACTAAACCAAAGATCATCAGCCTTTCCCCATAGAGATAGAAGAAGCTTGCATTGAGAATACAAATTATCAACCATGGACCATAGAAAATGGGGGAACCAAAATAGATAAAATTTCCATAGAAATTCAACCTAAGAAACCTAAAATAAGAAGCTTGGAATGAGAGATACCAACCAGAAAAAATTTTCCACCCATAAAAGAAGTTTATGCCTCCAAAAGACAACCTGAATAATATAAATGGTGGGGGTTTTTAAGATGAGCTTCCTCAATTTTCAACTGATATATAAAGGGTCTTTGAGGCTATACCTAGACCCAACATAGAATATAGACCCCATGAGGTTATTCCTAGAACACAAGGCAGTCACCCAGAGGCTATGCCCAAACCATAAAATTTACTCCCCTTGATTAATGATAAAGAAACCAAACATAGAGAAGCATCTATAAACTAGAAAACATAAATAAGAGCATAGAGCTTGACAACCTTACCTCGAGGCCATAACCAAGTAGAGTGACATAAGACCTAAATCGAAAGCATCCAAGGCAGAGAACATACCTTCCTCCTTTATGGATTTATGGACCATTTCCTTAAATTTTCGTGATTTATCCATCCTTTTGACACTCTCAAATTAGAGAGAGTACCAGGTAGGGATATAATGGTGATTACTATCACCATTTTCATGGGTCTTCATCTTCTTAGCCACTCTCCTTCTGTTGCCATCAGTTCTTGTTCAACAACCACCATATTGTTTATGGGAAAATAACTCTTGTAGATAAGATCGATCTCCCTAGGTTCATAAACCAAGATCTAGAAAAAAATGCACAAAAATATACAAGCTTTCCCTAGAATATTGTTGAAAATGTAAACATGGACATACCTGGTAATATGAATATTGTCCTAAATCATCCTTTGTTTGTTGTAAATCATATTCTACCTTTCATCCCCAAAGCCAAAACCTGTAATATCACCAAGAAAGAAATAATCAAATCATTTTTTATACGAAATGCTCAATTGATTATAAATGGATGATCAACGGGTTCCATTACAACGATTCATACAATGAGACAACATATGTGGGAAATAATTATATTTTGTATTAATAAAGAATAGTTATAACCATTTCCTTGATGTTGATAGCTTCCTCCCAATAGTCCTAGATTCAACCCTTGTATTTAAAAGCCATCAATGGATACTTTAGTAGAGTAAAATTGTACTTCAAGAGTCTAAAATCCAACCCTTTTCCTTTTGGGTGTATTGTATTTATAGGACAAGGATGGAAGTTTGATAAAAACTTAGGTAGGAATTAGATCCAGAATGGAAGGGAAAGATCCATAAATGGTTGGGATCAGAACCATTTGAGTAGGTATTCAAGTCCATATCCTCATTGATTGGAAAGATACCTCCATGAGGCTTCTAAAATGGAAGCTTCATGACCTTTTCTATTTTCTACCCATGTAAAAATACTGACACACTTTTTGATAAAGAAATTTTCGATGACTCCACAAGATATTAGCTATGCAAGGTGTGATGTAGTAGGTTCAAATTTTGCAACCTACAAGAGTCACCAAAATAAGGTTTTTAAGGTATGCAATCCAATATTCTTATATTTTATGGAGTGGTATTTCTTCCATATTATTCATGGATTGATGAAAATAGTTCTTCGGATAATGAAAGAGTCATTTCCCTTGATGTGACAAAATAATGTTCAACAAATTGCCCCCTAAAGTACGAACTCCGAAAGGTTACGGTGATTGAAGTGCTTTATCATACAAAGGTTTGAATCAAGGAACAACTTGTTGGAAACCTCTAAGTCAACAATAAAAAGATTACAGTACAATAACATCATATGATCATCTCTGACATAGGCATTCCCATACTCATTATACTAGTAACTCTAAATATAAGTAAAAAGATCCATGTCAACAAAGCGAAGTCATGGCCATTGGACATAGATGATGGATCCATTCTCAAAAAATTTAATATCAAGATGGCCACCAAATATACATTGTGGATCTATGCCATAGCCATAAATACTCAAAAACTCTATGCAACTTAGATATAAAAGGAAATATCCAGGGTTTTCATCTCTATCTATCCATAGTATGAACCTAATCATGTGAATAAATGTGTTGAAGTCAAACATGAGAGAAACCATATGATTATCGATCAATGATGAAAATCATTAACAAATGCGAAAGAAACCACTAATAATGAGATGTCCCTTAAGTTTCTCTAGTACATTCTACCAAGTGTAAATAAATGATCTGGAGTCGAATACTTGTAGTATCAATAGATTGAAGGTCAATGATGTAAACTTATTGTCGAAGAAGAGGAAACTTGCCATTAAGACATGCAAGTTCCAAGGTACGGGAAGGTTTCTAAATAAACCTATTAGATCATGTCATGAAGTCTATAGGAAGTTATTCATCATAGGAGTGCCTTGATGCATTCCCCATCAACAACTCAAAATAGGTATCAATATTTTGAGTAGAACATAGCAGAGTGTTCCAAAACTAAATTAGGGATGGTCGACGCGATAAAAAACCTAAAGTACTATAAAACAAGTTCATTTAGATTGAACTTATTTTGAATATATTGGTGATATGACAACTCTTTTGGTAGCACTAACTCAAGGGGGATCAAGGAACAAGGTGGAGGAATTTTCATAGAAAATGATTAGTAAGAGACAAGTGGATTTCCCAACCTTGACACAAGGAGTGAAAGGGGTATTGTGTTCAAGACTAACTTTCTTCTTTTCAAATATATACTAAGTTTATATGTTTCTTTCCAAAACCTCCCCCACCATGTATGACAAGCACCTCATTATTTTTCCACGAGCTTGAGGAGGATAACATATGCTCCAACTATAAGCTCATCCTTCAAATGAGTCCTTTGGAGCATTTTTAATGAACCCTAGGAAGGGGTGGTTCGGTCTCATCATGATGGATGAGTCCTTCATTGTTTTAAATTTTAACAAGTCCAATGACGGCATAACTCAATGTATTCTCATGTTTAGAGAGTCTAAAAATAAATAAAAAATAAAATCCAAAATGACTTGTTTTCATTTAAGTTTAACGAGTTTGAAAAAAGGGTAAAGGATAATGTGTTCATTTCTTTCAATGTAATTTTTTAACAAGCTCGGAGAAAGTAAATCTCGTCATTTTTTCATATTTAGGGAGAATGAAAAAAGATAAAAAATACTTCAAGGGTGTTGTTTTCTGTAAATTTTGTCTCCTAGGGCTGAAAATGGATAAAACAATACAAAGGAGAACTCTTCTAGCCACAATTGGCTAGAGTATACCTTTTCTGTAGTTAGTCTATCTGGTCTAAAAGGGGGTAAGTTTACACTGAACAAATGCCATTTTTTAATGAGTGTGAAAGGGAACAAGTTCACTCAGAAAAATTTTCATGTTTAGGGAGTTTGAAAAAAGCTTAAAGGAAACTCCACAAAGTTCCTTTTTTGTATAATTTTTACAAGTTCGAAAAAGTGATAAAAGTATTATCGGTAAATTATTATCGTGTATTGACAAGCATGATGAAGAAAAATTACTAAGATCGAGATAGGTTTCATTTTATGCAAGATTAAAATAGAGAGATATTTGTTCCTGAGATAGGTTTCACTTTTACACAAGATCGAAACAAAGAAAAACTATGCTTGAGATAGGTTACCTTGTCCCTAGCATGACTTGCAAAGGTTAATGACTTAATTTTAGCATGATGACTAGAAGCATATGCGCCCAAAAATTTATGGAGGGACTTCTGTTTCACTTTTTAATGAGCTTGACATAGGAAAGGAACTATGATCATGCAAACTCTTTCATTTTTTAGTGATCTTGACACAAAGAATTTATTCTCACATGACCTGTTTCATTTTTTAACAAGATTGACACAGAAAAAGATTGATTCTCAAAATGATCTTGATCATCTCTTCTAAGAAGAAAAATATTTGGAAGGAATACATGCCAAGGGACACACCTCAATCATGGATTCCAAGAGGTCTTCCTTGGATGAAAGAACAATTCTCTGTAAGGAATACATGTCAAGTGACTCAATAGGGGTAGTAAGATCAGGTTCCAATGTCCCCATTGAAGTGTTCACCATGTAAACTATCATATCTAATTCAAAAGAAGTTGAGAATACAATGAGAGGCTCTTTTTTATCAATAACTGAAAGAATGGAACAAGTTTCCACATAATTAACCTTTGGTGGGGGGACAACACTTGCGTATAGGGAACATTCAACGAGGTTGGATGGTTGGAAGTTATCTCAGGGTCAAAAAATGAAAGTTGGTCAACACTCACAATGTTTCCATTACGAGGGAAATATATCACATCAAGAGTATGGACATGAAAAATTTCATGGAATATACATAGTCTCACCCAAGGAGAAAATTTAAATCCAAGGGGCCTTAGACTACCATAACATTAATATAGATAAATTTTTCTTCCATGGTAATGGGAAACTGAGGAAGGATCCCTAAAGGTTCACTAGCTCTTTTGTTGAAAGCTAGTAGATTCTAAGTAAAAGATACAAGTTGAGGGGAATCCAAAGCTTTCCAAGCAGTTGAGGATAGAATGCTAACAAAAGCACCTTCATATATAATAGTGTGATATATGTTATTATCATAAGCCTTCTAATTATTTGGAAAGGGATGTAAGAAGGGATACGAGGCTCTGCCAATCTATTCTAATAAAAGGAAATGACCTCAATACTTGGAAGTGGGAATGGTAGAAATTCCCCCTTGTTAAGAAATGTAACAACCCTGGGTTTAAAGTTCATGTAATAAAGTTAATAAAGGAAAAATAAGATCAAGGTCATGGGACACATATTCTAAGATGAATGTTGGGCAAAACATCCTAATTTCTGTTCAATTTGGTTGATTATGGCTAAGGAACTTGGAAAAGGCTTTAAAAAGGCAAAGAGGCATTATTGGAATTTTATTTATGAAATAATGGAAAATAGGAGAAAAGGAAGGTGAAATGTCACATGTTGTATATGAGGAGGAAATTGAAGGAAAATTAGAGGAAAATAAAGAAAATAGAGGCCTCAATGATAAAAAGGCTTCTAAGGATCAGTTCACAACTTTTGGTGATTAGCCTTTTGACAGTTTTGGGTTTGAGCTCTCTCTCTTTTCTCTCTCTCCCATACTCTTGTACACTTGAGCATTCTTGGAGCACTCTAGCATTCGAGAAAGGAAGGCAAAGGAAGGACAAGGAAGCAAAAATCAAGCAAGGAAAAGTTGGATCAAGTGTCTACAACAAGATTAATTTTCATTATCGAGTTGCATGTATGATTTCATTGCTAGTGTTGGCATGCATTGTACATGAATGTGTGTATTGGTTCTCTTGCTTTCATTGGCATGGGGTTTTCTAGGGGTGACAATGGTTTTAGATTTTCCTTACAATTTCTAGATAGCCTCATGTGATGGTTTTCTATCATGTGGCTAAGCTTTGGATTTCCAGATGGCTTTGGAACTGAATGAGGTGGTCTCTGGAAAATTCCCAAGGGCTTATGAATCCCTTGAATAGTAATGGCAAGACACATGATAAAGCCTGAGGGTGGAGACAAGAAAATTCCTCAAGGTAGTGGTGAATAAATTTGGAGGCATCCAAGCTTGTTTAGGGCCTAGTGATCCCTTAACCAATTTTTGTGGGATTGCGGTAAATCCTGATAATGTATGTTTCTTTGTTCGGGCCTTGGACTCCCTTGACTAGTAATGGAAGGATTGCGGTAAATCATGGTTGTATAAGTGAGGGTTTGGGCCTAGAAATCCCATGATTGGTAATGACAGGATATGTGATAAATCCTGAGGAAGCTCTGGTTGTTTTTTTTTGTGAGTCCCACATTCATGCTTGGAATATGGCATGGGTGTGACTAGAAGAAAGAAATATTTGCTATAGCCCAATCTATGGTTGGGTGGTATGTGGAAGTCCTTGACTTGGTTGGATTTTCATATGTTAATAAGATTTATTTTTCCTCTTGTATTTTATGAGTATTTATACTTGTTATTATGTGGCTTGATGGCCGTTCTATCATTATCAATATTTTGGTTATATGTTTGTTCTAAACATGGTTTTATGGCAACATTTAACTATGGATCTCAAAATGTTTTGATTTTTAAATTAATGGTTAATGAATGCATGACCTAATAGATGTTACTGCATCTATTTTGAGAGGGAACCAAACCTTCTTGATGATTTTCAAATAAGTATGAGACCCCTATGTTTAGTTATGCCTTTATGAGTTGTAGAATTACATGTTCATTATGTGTTTGATAGAATTTATGTCTTGGTTAGGCCTGGTTAGGTCAATTCCTTGATCAAGTTTGGTATTAAAGGCTTTTTTCCTATGTCATTTACTTTTATGGAAAGTTTCATTAAGTTCTGGGTAGTGGTTGGGAGTTAGGCCCTGAAAAAGTGGCTTAAATCTCAGGGGTTTCATCCATAGAACTGAGTAAATTAGACTACAATCTTTTTTAGGAAGGGGCATCCATATGACTGGACAGTTACAGTCGAATTTAGTTAGTGTTATTCTTACATTTTGGAGTCTAGATCACTAAAAAAGAAAGTTAAGTTAGCGTTTGGGCACCTGGAGTGGTTGTTTGGCTCCTGAGGAAGGTCAATAAAGTTTTGATTTCTCGATTCCAATTCCTTAACTATACTTAGGAGGTCGAGTCATTTCATAGTATCGCTCAACTTATGTTTACCCAGACAGACTGGTGAAAGTGGGTAGATATGGGAGGTGGTGTTACAAGATGGTATCCGAGCCAATTTTTGTTCTCTTCGGGTGATATCTGATACCACAGAGTGGTATCAGAGCATGGTTTAATGCTTTTACTAGATGGATGGAATGTGTTTGTAATGAATGCATGCTAGTTTTCTATGTGGATGTTATGCATGCATTGTCTTTGTTATGGTTGTCGTGGATGAGGTCATGGTATGCAATTGATATTTTCATGCATGAGGTCGATATGTTGATATGATTATATTTATTGTGCTAATTTAGACTAACTTTGCAGACGAGATAGCCTCCCCTAAACTTCACTTACGTATGTTTATTATGTTTATAATTTGTTTTAACTAACATGGTATACTTAGAGGAAGAAGAAGATCATAATGACTAGGAAAATTGTGGATTACAATTCACGAGACTATCCCTAGAGATCAGATAAGCATCATGATGATGGGTACTCTCTTAACATAGCAGACACCTTGAGAAGTTTGAAGGGAAAGATAAGAGCTTGCAAAGAAGATAATGATAGAATCATTCAGTTACAAGAGATAATTTCTAGGGCACATGAGAAACAAGTAGAGGTCATTGTAATTATCCTTCAAATTTTATCATATTTGCAGAGACATGGACAAGCACAAATCAATTATGGGTTGAGGATAGGACTAATCGGGCATGTGGTAGAAGGTCTCATGGTGGGCACATGTCAGATAGAGATGAAATAGTTAGAGATGGAAAATTCTTGGATACACTTGATAGGAGAGGCAGGGGACATGGGCTTTACTCTACTTCTAGTTCAAATATGTGTCATGGTCATCATCACTATCAACTTTACAGGAGGAAAGATAGGGGATATTTTCTAGATGAGTTCAAGAAATCTAATCTAACTCGTTCTTGTCCATATATCCCAACAAACAACATCCTCTCGCTGTTAGTTAACACTTCAAATCATAAGCATAACTCATGTTTTCATAATTAAATCAACTCTTTTGAAGAATAAAATGATGAAACACTTATTTACTACTTCTAAGGTTCACATCACACAAGTTACCATATTATATACATAAAATTCCTAGAAAACTAATAAAAATATAAGGAAACAAGATAAGAGAATGTATTAATTCTGAAGCCCAACATCAACCCCCAACTTACTTGTTTGTATGACCACATGCAAACAAATTATTGACATGGAGGGAAATTGGAGAATAAGTTGGGTAAGAATATTCTCCATATTGTTGGAAAGCATTTCTTCTTTAGATTTCTTGGAGAGCGACATACTTACCTACTTCAGTTAAATCATACTCAGACTTATAATCATCTTGAGGACACAAAATTATTGGACACTTATACCTACACCCTATCCAATTAAGGCCTTCTTCTAATACCATATGAGTGTAATCTTGTGCTCTGTCCATTCCATCATGGAAATTTTGATAATTGAAGGGTTCTCTATTTCTTATTTCCCCAGATGAGGCTTTCCACCCTTTTTTGGGCCCTTGTCGAGCCTCAAACTTGATATCTAGTAGATATACTAACCCTGATCGTAATATATCATTATAAATAGGTTCTAAAGCATTGACAACACCAAACTTCTTCATGAATCTCTTGTGGAGGATGAGTGTGCGTAAAGGGCTTCGTGGTTCTCCTATGAACCAAAGGTTGAGACCAAGTTCTCTTTTTTGGAACACATTATAAGATTTTTTCCATCTTATTTGATTTTTAGAAAAATATATGAAAGCTTGGAACTGCACATCTGCTGTAAAATGGGTAGGATTCTCATCTCTCTATTCTTCTAGAAAGAAATTAAGAATGCAAATTTCGCATAAGAAATACCTTGTATTCTCATCTTGTTTATGGAAAGAATAAAAAAAATTTGAAACATTGCTAAGTAAGGTTGCCCACCCAGACAACCTTAATCTTGAGCAATAATTATCGTTCCAACAAAATAAGGCATAATTCTTAGTTGGGGACCTGCATGACAAAGATTTCGAGTATATAGAGTAGAGTTATTTCATCTGTTCTATAGATTTTTTAGGCTATTTCTCCAAAGATTTAACATTTTTCTTGGCTTCTCAGAACTTGGCATAAGTCTCATCTTCTGTGACTGAAAATCCCTTGAACTTTTGCAATATATCATGATGTTCTTTTGAGGAACCACCTCCTTTTCGGATCGTACTATAAGTCTCTCGTTGTTCTTCCATTTTCTTATTTAAGACTTGAATAATAGAATCGACAATTAGAGGAGTGTATGGTGGCACATGCTTAGTCTGTGTTTCTCTTGTGATAAAAATTGGTACTTTTTTCTGAGCTCCAACTTGAGTAGTTAAAATTTCGATATTTGACATATCTGACTGAGTCTGAGTCCCTACAGTAAAGGAAACAACAAATTTTTTAGTTTGAGTTTGGGTCTCATTTTCTCAAACTTCCTTCTTTTTCTCATTTATTTTCTCATATTGCTTTTTGATTTTACTATTTCGTAAACATCTCTTAATTTTTCATACCCTTCTTTGTAATTTCTTGTTTTCTTTCTTCAATAGCTCCATCTCTTTACTATTATTACTGTTGGCCGGATAAATTGTTCTTGCGGACATGACCGATCTCCCTAGTATCAAATGATATCTAGCAACAAGGAGCATAAACAAATCTACTTTTCTCTAAACATGTTTCAATTCATAAATGAAAACTAAGAGGTGTAATAGACCCTATGTCAATCCAACGCTTGTTTGTGGTAGCTTTATTCCAACAGTTTCAAGCAGTTCCTTTTCAATAACCTGCATACACAAAAAAACACACATCAAAAAACACCTGCATAGATACTACAATAAAACATGTTCATTATGAAGATCAAGGAGCTCATAAAATAAACCATTAGAGACAATTCATTGAGAAAAACAAACTTGATTGTATTAACTTTATGAATAAAAGAACCTTACAACATTTGCCTTGATGTTGCACAAGTTCTTTCTAGGGTCCAGAAGGAGTCTCCTCTACTTTGACAAGCCTCACTCACTTCCCAAATGAAATGAAAGGTATGTGATCTCTCCTCTCACAAGCTCAAAAAGGAAGTCTAATTTCCAGCAACATTTACCCTCAAGAATCTTTAGCTTTCAACCTCTCCTACAACCAACCCAATGCATGAATTTATAGTGCAAATGGAGAAAGTTGCAGGTCCACCATTGAAGGGATACAGTTCCTCCTTCAATGGGATAAGCACCTCATATCATGGAGTTAGCTCCCTTAGTTATGGAATGGATGAACCAAGGTGGAGCGGACTTGCTAGCACAATATTCCTTCTAGAAGTGTCCAGAAGTGACCCAAGATGAGTTTTTAAGAATGAACTCATGCCTTTTTAACTTTTACAGGGGTTCGTACCCATCACTTGATAGACAGAGTGGTCAGGTTCGCAGGAAACATGACCATTGGGTGCAGCACCACAGGAAATGCTAGGAGAAAGTGTGAAACAAGGATTTGAGATATTTTTAAGGGCTTTCTCTTATTTTCAAGGCTTGACATGAAGAGCTGAGGCTTAATACTTGCAAAGGAGGTATGTATGAGTGTTGATGGACTCACACAAACTGTAGAAAGTCATGGTGACAATTTTTTTGTGTAACAGATTGCCCCCTAAAGTGCGAAGTCCGTAATAGATGAGGATGGTTTTTGATCATCTAAGAAGAGTGAAGGAATTTATCATTTCAAGGATCTTCCTGTGGATACCCCGGCAGGAACCTGTAAAAACATTCCACACTATATATATATATATATATATATATATATATATATATATATATATATATATATATATATATATATATATGATATATAGATATATATATATGTGAAAATATCATCGCTGAGGTAGGCATTCCCATACTCAGATCAAAACTGACTAAGAACTATCTAAAACTGTTTTGATACATGAATGATTTTGTATTACATCACAAGTAGAAACATATGGACACGGTATGGGTGCAACCATCTGTTTATGAATAGTCCACTATATAATGATAACAAAATTCCTCGCAGCCTGGATGGTGGAAACTAGATCCAGGGTCTTCATTTCTACCTCCCGAACTAGTACGATTCTATCCATGTGAATAAATTTGTCGAAGTTGAACATGGTAGAAACCACTTGATTACCAATCAATTATGTAAACTATTAACAAGTGTGAGAGGAACCACCAGTAATGTCAATGGCCCTCAAAGTACACAGTACAATCCATGAAATGTGAATGAATGAATCGATGTTGAACAAGTCACAGAATCCTTTGATCGAAGGTCAATGATGCAACCTGTCATCAAAGGCGAGAAACCTACCATTGAGGCATGCAGATTTCAAGGTACTGACAATTTCTAGATCGCCTTTCTAGATAATGAGTCAGAGTCGATAAAAAGCGATTCGTCATAGGCAAGCCCATAACACGAAAACATAGATCAAGTTTGAAGAAATATATTTGGCAAGAACTAAATCAGGGACGGTCAATGATGGATGACAGATATTTTGTAGGTGAATGGTTTATTTGCACAGACCTCTTGAACACATCACGACACTGCAGATGGCTTGGTGACAGTTGACCCAAAGCTAATACCCAGAAACCAGCTAAAGACTTTCAATGTGGCTTGATTAACTGTTAGGTAAAGGATTTCCCAACCCAGGTGAATAAAAGTGTCGTGTTGAAGAGTGATGGAAATTTTTTCAAACACAAAGCATAACAAACAGGTTCATTTTTCTCTCTTTCCCCCACCATTTCTAGCAAGTACCTCTTTATTTTTGACAAGCTTGAGGAGGATAACATTTTCTTGGATATAAGCTCATCCTTCGGATGAGTCCAACTTAGTTTAGATTCGAACCTTAAGAAGGAGTGGTTCGTTCCTGTTTGTAATTGAACAGGTCCTTTACTGTTAAATTTTAATGAGTCCAGTATAGGAAAAACTCGGTGTTTTCAATTTTAGGAAGTCAGAAGAAAAACTTAAGAAAACTCCATGGTTGTCCTTTTTCGTAAATTTGTGTCTCCCAAGCTCGAAAAAGTATAAAATAATACTTAAGAGAACCACTTGATCATTACGATCAAGGAGTACTTTTCATAATTAGTGCCTTCAATCTGAAAAAGTAAAAAAGAAATCGAAAACACGTCGTTTTATTACCAATATCGAACTCGAAACAACAAAAGTCCGGCAATATTTTCATGTTTATACGGTCAGAAAAGAGCTATAAGTAGACCATCTTTTTAATTCCATTTTAACGAGTCTAAAAAGAAAAACTTGGCAATCTTTTCATATTTTACAAGTCAGAAAAGAGCTTAAAGAGGACTCCTATGTGTTTTTTGTTGAAAATGACCAATTTTTGCCTAAATACCCAATATTTTGCACAAAAACTGCAAAAATTACTCATATCTATTTTAAAAATAATAAAAATGTACCAAAAGTGACCTTTTCAAAGTAAAAAATGAATAAATTAAATTTATTTATTCAAAAAATCTTATAAAAAGGGCTTTTACAAGTTCATTTTCACCGTTTGGCTTTGGAGTAAAAAGTAAGAGATTTTGGTAAGAAAACTTCCTGTGGAGATTGCAAAAAATCCGACCAATGGAATCGAGAACCATCTTCTCCAGGTAATCCGCATTGTCCATGACCTACATTTCATACATTAAATTTTTTTTTTTAGGGTTTAAAAGTTGATTTTTAGAGGAAAATTAGGGCGAAAAATCGCTCGGGGCAGTTGCGCAGGTGCACCATGTGGCCCCTGCGCACCCCGATTTTTCTGTGCACATAGAAAAGTTGGGGTGTCACACTTGTCCTTAAGGAGAAGTGTGCAACTACGCACTGTCTCTAAAAGGATGGGTGCGAACCCCACAGAACACAGATTTTAAACCCTAAATTCTTCATTTTTGCCCCATAGATTTTGAAATGAAATCTTCTAAACCACCTATTTTGCAATGTAGGTACATAAGATGCTTGTTTGGTGGGAAAGAGAGCACGAGGACGTGGATCAAGCCGCATTACTCCATCCACCTTCATTACAGGCATTTAGAGCATGCGGGCTATTTAAATTTTGGACCATACCTGGCATGAGGGCACAGGTAGACTTTCTACAATGGCTGGTGAACAGGTGGAGCACGTAGGACCAATGCTTTATTATTGGTGGCAACTGGCTCGAAATCGGGCTAGAAGACATATAATTTTTGACTGGCTTGCCCAAGAGAGGCGCGAAATTATCTTTGTTCGGATCTAGGCCAGGTGGCTAATCTGTCGCTAGTCTTTGACTAGAGTTTTGTAATAACCAGACTCTGGACAAATGGATAGATGTTAAAACAATCTCTTGTCCTGAACTAAAAGTGATCACCTTTACTGTTACTAGACTCTGCGGGAGCTCAGTATTACATCTAGCTACCGGTTCCCAGATGCGCATGGCAGTAGACTGCTTCCGAGGCACCATCTTCAACTGTTGCGATGTTGTATTCGCCAATGTGAAGGGCCAATTGACTAGGGTGAAGAATGGACAACTAAATAACTTTGGATATGGTTATTTAGTTGCCAGCTTTGCCCTAGAGAGGGTACCTATGCTAGTTCCACAGCAACTTACTGCTGAGGCTAGACTTCCCCGAGATCCTAGGGTTATGCGATGGGTTGCAGTCATGGCCCGCCATTCTGAGGAGGGTACCGAGGTTGTTCGATTCACACCCGAGTATTTTCATTGGTTAGAGAACCAACTCTTTGTGATTTAGGATTTTCCATACACTGTGATGGATTATCGTGGTGATCTCGACATGGCTCTTCCACTAGGAGAGCAATGGGATGATAGAGGTAAAATTGTTTTCAACATTTTCAATTATATATATATATTTTTTGTTTTTAAATCATCCCAAAACTAATAGTAAAAAGTTGTTAAATGCAGATGTGGGTCCATGGTGACCAGCCGCTCTCTAGCCTTATGATCGAAGACAGCCAGCTGCCGCAGCACTAGACCCACAAGACCAATTAGTAGAGATCTTGGTCGAATTGGAGGGTCATCTAGAGCGCTTGACCATAGATATTCTGGAGACCAACATAGATGACATTCCTCTTAGACTTCAGCGCTATGTGATTGGGGTTCCATGACCTTTTAGGAGGTTCCTTTGTAGGGTGGCCCGAGCAATGGTGTCTTATCGTGATCATCACCAGTGATAGGATGATTTCCTTGTAGACTCATTTTTGGACTTTTTATGCTGTCATTTTTGCCAATCATAAGGTGTTTTTCAACCTATGATTGAAGACGATGTATATTTTGACACACTCCTATGCTATGCTATATTACTATTATTGGTTATCTTGCAAAACATGTTATGGGATGTTTTTAAAATTTACTGTTTGATTTAATGCAAATGTCTATTTAACATTCGAGAAGCAACTGCATCTGCTAATGTATTTAAATATCTTGGAATGTGCTGATATTCGATGTAATCAAATTCTCGTTCCAAGAGATGGACTCTAAAAATAATCGTAATAACACTGGATTTCTAATGGCATAAACTCTATTAAGCTGTAATACAACGAGTTTCGAATCTAATCTAACAATCAAACTTCAAATTACAAATGAAATGGATTCAGATAATAACTCAATCACTGCACTGTATTCTGCAATGTTGTTCGTTGTTTAACCGAGGCTTATCCCAAGCATAGATACTAACTCATCAGAGGGCAAATAGATAACCCAAGCTGTGGAAGAGATGTTTCGTGTACTACGACAAGCGCCATCAGCAAAACCGATGTATGTTTGGAGAGGCGTCAACATTTGCATTATCAAGAGTAAATCAAGATAAGCAGGAATAAAAATGAAAAAGACTTTCTGAAGTAAAGCACACATTCCTAATCTAAAAACACACCAAACTTAGAAAGAAACTAGTCTAAAAAATCTCTACACTAATCTTTTAAGCATAATATCACTTTAGATAAAGCCCATTCCTAAGTTTACCTAAAGAGACACCGTCAAAATCTTCTAACTCATAGGCCCCTTTTGCCAACTTTCACTTGACAATATACGGACCATGCCACATGGGTACAAATTTGCCAGCCCCTAGCTTATCGTTTGCTTGATCATAAAGTAAGACTAGGTCTCCTTCCGAAAAATTGTGGGGTGTAATATTTCGATCATACTGAGCTTTAATCCTTTTGGCATGAGTTTCGATAGCTAATGCAACATTACGTCAATTCTCATCTAATTGAGCTAAGTATAATAAACGTTTTTCCTCTTCGAAAGTGGCTGGTAATAATTGTACGACAATTTGTAATGACGGGATTTCACATTCAATGGGTAATACTACCTCTAAACCATAAACTAGTTGAAAGGGAGTAAAACCTGTTGATGTTTTGACTGAGGTTTGGTATGCCCAAAGCGCTGAAAATAACATGTTATGCCAATTCGACCTATGAATCCCAATGATTCGTCAGATCATGGTGACTATAACTTTATTGATTGCTTCAACCAGACCATTTGCCTGTAGGGAATATGGAGTGGAACTATCGTGACGTAGGCCAAGCTAATCTGTAAGTTCAGTCATCATGATGTTTTGAAAATGACTCCCATGGTCAGTGATAATCACTTGAGGAACACCAAACTTAGCAATTATATGATTGAAAACGAAAATCACAACAGTTTTGTCGTCTATTGAAAATGTAGGCATTACCTCGGCCCACTTGGTAAAATAATCTACCGCAAGGATGATATACGCATGCCCCCCAGCCAAGTGAGGGTTACATGTAATAAAATCGATACCCCATTTTGCAAATGGACCGACAACAATGAAGGGGTGGAGAGGAGCAGGTGGAGCATGCATCTTACGATTAAAAATTTGGCAATTGTGGCATTCCTAGACTGCAGTGATACAATATTTGAATAAGGACGGCCAGAAATAGCCAGCACGCAAGATCTTTTGGGTTGTGGCATACCCAGGCATATGACCACCACACACTCTAGAGTGACAGTCATTAAGAACCTTTTCAGCCTTGTCATGAGTAAGAAAACAGCAGAAAACAGAATCCACCCCACGATGATAATGAGTATCTCCAATAATAGTGTAAGGTTGGGATTGGAAACGTATTTTCCAGCGCTGAGATCGTGAAATGTCAGGCCGAAAAGATTGGGTCTGGAAATAGACAATGATATCTCCATACCATGGATCAACAGTGCTGATAAGGAACAAGGATTCATCCACAATGGGTTCTTCCGCCACATGTTCGGTATCAGCACGAGGGAAGTCACACATCAATTCCGCAAAAACCAAATACTTTTTTGACTTGGCCTTTTCAAATTCCAAGTTAAATTCCTACAGGATGACAATCCATTTGGAATACTTGCCCCCTAGCAATTGTTTAGTCAAAATGTATTGCATAGGGTTACAGTTAGAAATGACCATGGTTTTGCGTAACAAAATGTAATGACGAAATCGTTGAACAACTTGTACTGCTGCCAAGGCCATTTTCTCCACATGTGAATATATTAAGTCAGTCGGAGTTAGAGTCCAACTAAGATAATAGATCACATGTTCACTTTCAAATTCATCCTGTTGAACTAAAACCATCCCAATGGTGGAATGGGAAGTGGCGAGATACAAGAAGTAATCCTAGTTGTAGTTGGGAGGATGCAATAACATCGCATGGGTCAACGCTTGTTTAAGTGCATCGAAATATTGTCAGCTATCTTGTCCCAATAGAATGGAGTGTTCTATTTCAACAACCGGGTGAAACCTTTTGTAATCTCAGTGTAGTTAGGAATGAAACGAAGTAAAAAGTTTGCTTTCCCTTGCAAACTCTGGAGTAGGCGAAGAGTCGAAGGAGGTGGTAACTTGACGATGGCTTTGACCTTCGAAGGATCGACATGAATGCCAGCTTTGGATACAACAAATCCCAGTAAGCGACCCGTTTCGATACATAAAACACGCTTGTGCGGATTCAGCCTAATTCGATAATGCCTACATCTCATAAAAATTGCTCGTAAATGAGTGAGATGGTCGGCTCTACGTAAAGAATGGGCAGGTAAATCATCGAGATAAGGCTGCACAATGTGCTTGATGTCATGAAACACATAAGACATAGCCTTTTGAAAAGTTGCTCCGGCGTTCTTCAATCTAAAAGGTAACTTGCAATAAGAAAATGTCCCCCATGGACAGATGAGTGCTATTTTCGGTTGATCGGCAGGTAGAATGTTAATTTGATTGTAACCAGAAAATCCATCCATAAAGTATAAAATTTCACTGCCGGCACAATCATCGATAATTTGATCAATATAGGGTGTTGGATAATTGTCCTTGGGACAAGCACAATTGATATCCCTATAGTCAATACATATTTTTATTGTCCCTTGTTTTTTAATAACCGGAACAATATTCGATACCCAATCCGTCAAAGGAATTGGATAAATGAAACCTGCTTTAAGTAATTTCTCAACTTCTGTTTTGATGGCAGCAGCTTTTCGTGGGTGTATCTGACGCAAATGTTGCCGGACGGGTTTAGCATCTGAGTAGGTTTTGATCTCATGAACAACGATTGAAGGATCAATTCCTAGCATTTCCTCATAGGACTAGGCAAACACGTCATAGAATTCTTGAAATAGGGCTTTATATGTTTTGACTTCAGTGTCTGTACAAGAAGCACCTATGTGAATGTTTTCAACAATCCTAGGTTTGATTGAAATGTCGATAGGAACCGTTCGAGAAATATTGGCTAAATTTTGTTCAGAATCAAGATGCTTCAATGGATTCTACGGTTCTTTCACATATTCAGCAGTAAAATAGATGAAAAAACATTTTAAAAATGATCAATCTCAGGTAAAAATGAAGATCAATGATGAATATCTTTCGAGGGTAACGCAGCAACAAACAAAATTTCCCTAATTTGCTCATCGGTGTGAGCAGTTTCAGAAAAGGTTGTTGAATCTGAGGTTGAGATTGAAAGTGATTCTCCATGGATCTCATTCAGTAGATCAAGATTGGTTGAACTTCAGTCGGAAAACGACTGTACAGCCTGATAAGAAACTTCAAAGGGACTCAAAGGCATGGCATCACCAAAAGAGTCCACCTCGGAATTGAATGGAACGATCCAAGGATCGTCAAGAATAATAGATTCTGATGAAATCATATGGATAGTTGTGAAAGGAGACGGTACATTGGGAGGAGGAAATGAAAAAGTTCTGAGTAAACCCGAATCTTTAACTAGTCCTACCCCAACATCCTTATAAGGGATAGCGGTTTTACCAACATGTTGAATACTCTCAGCAGAGGATGGGTCAGATGAAAAGTAAGTTAACTGATCTATTGTAACGATCTTTCCATTATGTGGAAACTTAATAAGCTGAAAGACTGATGAAACAACAACATTCATGGCGTAAGACCAGCTACGACCCAAAAGAAGGTTGTAATCCAGAGGGGCATCAACCACCTCCACATCTAGATTAACAATTTTTCCTTTAACCCCTATAGGTAAGTCCTGCAAAATGCCATAAGGATGAAACCCTCGACCATCAAAGGACTTCAGAATTGTCGGGGATTGATTAAGTGTAGGAGAACCAAGGGTTTTCCAACAATGTATCGACATAATACATGTTGAAGCTCCCTCATCAATCACAGTCCTAAAGCAAGGTTTGTTTTTGACTAACACTAGAATTTGGAAAGCCATTTGATGAGGTGTACTATTTTCTAAATCGAAGACTATGAGGTTTGAGTCCTGAAGATCAACAGCTCCTATAGCTGACAATAACATTTTACGCTATGCTGGACAAGATTGTAGCACCTCCAAAGCCGACATTTCTAAAGGGGAAACAACTAAATCTTCAACAATGTTATAGTTCTGAGTAGCTCTCGCATGTGGATTGAAAGCTAACTTTTGAAGTATACCCTTAGTGGGCGGTTTGATTACTAAGTTGGGATTAGGTTTCTCGATCTATAGTGGATCAGAACTGGAGAAAGCTAAGGTTGATGGATTGGAATTAGAAGATTCCTCTTCCCTACCACCAATAGGACTCTTACTTCCATAATCTTGCAATCGTGTCGCAATCCTTACATGTGACATCATCATTATGGGCTCTTCCGAGGCACTAGAGGAAGAACCTATCATCTTACTGTCTTGACTCAGAAAAGGATCCTTCAAAACAGCAGGTGTTTGCAAACCTTTGATGATTTTCGCAACCTCGGCACGATGTGGACAATCTCTTGTAAAATGCTCTTCATCGCAAATGAGACAAGGATAGCGAGGTTTACGTTTCTCGTCAGTAGATTCAGGTTTATCAGATTTCTCCTTCGAGTTTTGCTTATTCTTCTTCTTTCCTTTCTTCTTACTGTTAGATTTTGATTTGGCTGTAGATGATTCTACGACATGGACATCAGTAGAAATTTCAGTTGAAGACTCTCCCTTCGGGGAATCTGGTAAAGTTATAATAGGAGAAGAATTCTTGGAGGATTTCTTCTTACTCTTGGTATTAACAGTACCAATCATACCGTTAGTGGCATGAGACCCTGAGGGAGGTGCAGCTATTTTATTTTGTTTTGGAAGGTCGGGGATTTTCTCATGTAAAGTACCTGATTGTGTATAAACTAAGTCAAGGTACTGAGCTTGAGAAATTACTTTCTCTTCGGTAACTACTCCTGCCTTGGCTACATCTTCAGTTATTTTAGGTAATAATGATTTTACAAACCATTCTGCCAAAATTTGGTCGAGGATAAAAACTTTCACTAAACGACGTTGACGTTGCCATTCATTATTATGGTCTGAAATATAAGTGGATGTCGACCATTTTAAAGAAGTTAATAATTCCATTCTCTTGTCATATCGGACTGGCAGCTGAAAATGAGTAAGGAAAGAAGTGGTTAACTGACTAAAATTGTAAAAAGATCCCCGTGGAAACTCAATGTACCACTTGGCTGCAAGGCCAATCAAAGTGCGTTGTAAAAGACGAAGACAAATTGGATCATCTATAATGGAATTCAATGCACACCAGAGATGGGAAGTCATCACATGATTAGACGGATCTTCTCCTAACTTCCCATCAAACTTTGGTATGTCACTAGGCAACTTATTCGACATTGGTGGCCAAAACAGAAGATAATTAATGGGATCATTCGTAAGGCATGACGAGTCAGGGAAATCCAAAGTTGCTATAAATGGTAACTAATGGTTCGGATCCCAAAATCTTAGGGTCATAACACCAGCCCCAGGAGGAGGATATCCAAGGTAACTTGGTATCGGATTTTCATTTGGGATATTATATCCTCCTGGAAAACGAGGATTAACCGGACCATACTGGGGTTGTTGAGGTTTTTGTTAAGTATAACCAGGGTACGATTGATACTGATAAGCTAGGCTCTGTACAGCAGGACCGAGTTGGTACTGTCCCTGGTACGGTTGATAAGTAAATTGCAGTTGAATTGTAACAACCATACTAGGCCCAGGCTGTCCTACAGGCATTGAAACCATAGTCTGGATTGTAGGTCTGGACTGAGGTAAATAGGCCTAAGGAGTTGTTATAGGAGCAATGGAAACTGGAGCTACTGATACTCCAGAAATAGGTGGGGTGGATTGAACAGAAGTCGCAGTAGCTGCAGCAGACGTTTGGGGCAAAGTTTGAGGTGAACTAGGTCGAGACTGATGAACTACCCCGGGTGTAGAAGTTTGAGTAGTAGGCTGGACAAGTTGCTGGGGTGAACTAGTAATCAAAGGCTGTCCAGATTGAGATGACAATTGCACACTGGGTTGTCAAGTCTGTTGATCCCACACCACGTTCATTCCGGGGTATGGACCCATAACAGGTTGAGCATATTGAGGACAAAAACCAGGTTAAGTGTAAGGTTGATAATTATACAGTAGATTTCCCGGTCCTTGAATAAATGATTGACCTGAAGGTGGTTGGAAACCTTGAGGTTGGTATTGACCTTGAGGTTGGTACTGACCTTAAGGTTGGTACTGACCTTGCGGTTGGTACTGACCTTGAGGCTGGTACTGACCTTGAGGCACATATTGATATTGGGGTTGACCTTGAGGTACATATTGGCACTGGGGTTGACCTTGAGGAAAATACTATCCCGTAGGGATGTATTGTCCTTGAGGTTGTCCCCCAGGCGGTAATGGACTACCTTGAGGTTGCCCCCCAGGCGGTATTTGAGTACCTTGCGGCTGCCCCCCAGGCGGTATTTGAGTACCTTGCGGCTGCCACCCAGGCGGTATTGAACTACCTTGAGGTTGCGGATTAGGAGTAGTACCAGACATCATAAGAATCTCTTCGACACTTAACAATTTAGTTCCGCTATTACCAGGAGATACTACATATTCAATGGGTTGAGGAGATGCTCCTGAAAACATACCAGATAAAGATTGATATCTAGGAGGAACAAAAGGACCACCATGTAAAAACGTTTTTGGCGTCTGAGAAAACAAGGATGACTGTCTCGACATATTCAAAGGAGGATAATAACCTCTGGGTGTTGGATGGAAAGGAAATCGAGGTGGTGAAGATGCTAGACTTGGATTTTCTAAAAAATTGGTCAACGAAATATACCAAGCGTCACCTCTAATGGGATTGTAGAAAATGGATTCACGCTCCCTAAGTTCGATAGCTGGTTGATTTTCAGGGATGCTTATACCTTCGTTTAGACTTACAATTTCTTCTATGGAAATGAGTCCAGAAGGAAGATTATGGGTAATAATATTTTCTATCCTGGGTGAACTAGGACCACTAGAGGCAGGAGAGGCAAATTCGAGAGATGGAGTAGCAGCAGGTTCAATTTCAGGTTCAAAGATTTCAAGTTCTTCGGCTAATGAACTAGTAGGAGTGATGCTACCAGTAACCTCGGAAAATGAAATCGGTTCAGAAATATGTTTTGTTGCTTGAACTAGATGATCATGATGTATGATTAACGAAGACTCTCCGGCATCCGGTGACCCAACTCTACTTTTACTAGGTGTGACAAGAGCTCACAGCCCTTCAAGTTGACTTGGTGTAAATTCGGGAGGCTGCCCCTGAAGTCGACAGGATTATCTTGGTAATTCAGCCACGATTAATTATCTAATTACTTCACATGAAAACAAAAAGACTCTCAAGAAAACCACCTAAAGTCTCTAAAGAACCAAACAATTTGAAGCACATGCCTAATAAATCTAGGAGATCAAACCACACACAAACAGTATCTTTCCGGATCAAAAACACTAGTTGGTGATGAAATCCAACGTCGTAGAATTCAATACATAAATGGCGGTTGGAATAGTTACCCCAACAACCTTCTTAATGAAACAGACTAGCACAATTTTCTCCACTATAACCGTCTCGAGTGAAGATAACCCCCCAGAGAGTCCAAGTGAGTCTAGTGGACGTTTGTTCCAGGTACAATGGCATCTTCCCTCCACCATCACCTAGGAAAGAATCCTAAAGATTATGGCCACTAAGGTCACCAATGGAAACAAATATACCTGGGGGAACAGTCTACGATTTGATACGCACGCAAGGGCAGAGTAACAAGCTCAATTCCCTTGAAGGCTCCTTGACATAATCCAAGGTTTACCAACAAGTGACCCCAGGCTCCTCGACAATGGTCAATCTGATGTTTACCATTTTTAATACGTGAATATCTTCTGTTGTCCCTAATGAGGAAGGATTGATTCCCACATTGGTTCGGATATGATCTCATGCTTCTCCTTTAACAGGAGCTTTCCCAGAGCATAGATGTAACAATTGGAATTTCTCCCTACCGCAAGATCGACTACTTGTTTGTTTAAACTATCTTGGAGAGTTAATTACTCCCTATTCCAAGATACTAACCTAAGCTATGTTGGTGCAAAGAGCCCTAGAAAATAAAAAGATTTCTAGATGGATTTTAATTAAGCGTTAATTTTATTGTTTGTTTCTTAAGTCAATGGGTGTGGAGATGAAACTTTATGGTGTGAAGACTTGACTCCAAAACACTAAAAAATGCACCTAAGATGATAACAATTCCCTTTCCCTTTTCAATGAATTTCTAGCTAAGAGAAGAGTTGAAAATGCAATGCTTTGAAAATCAAATCTTTCTCTTAACATACAACTGAAAGGAAAACTTTTTGTCTTTTTCAAAGAACTTTAAAAACGAGACTACTAATCACGCTCATGGAAAATCCCTTTGCTTTTCAACAATCAAAAACTACAAGAAAAAACAATTCTCTTAAGATTTCTAGAAAAACTCTAAAGACTAATGAAAACAAATTTTTCAACAAGCTTCTATAATTTCTATGAAAAAACTCAAAACTATAATCTAATATTGAGATCTAAATGAAAAGTAGATTGAGAAAAAACTTGAAATGTTTTTGAGGATGCTTAACTTAGTTTTTTAGACAACTAAGGATCAATTTTTTCAGCTCAACAAACTAATCACAAACACCCAATTATGTTTTAAGAAAAAATGAAATTCGAAACTTTCAATCAAGTTTAATCAAAGTTTTGCAAAAGAGAAAAATGGGATCTAGCTCTCTTCAAGGATAGATTTCATAAACTAGTCAAACTCAGCAAGAAGACTAGAGAGACCAGGGTGATCTAAGGCTCTAAGGCTTCTGATCTCTGAGCTACTACGAATACCAAGAAAAAATCAATCCAATAGGTAAAACTTCTAGAAAACCACTTCAAACGAGAATGCCAATGAAAACTAACTCACGAGGAACCTTTGTAAAGACAAGTGCAGGTCTGGGCATAAACTAACAGCTATGGACAAAAACTAAACCTAACTGGGTGGATGGATCTTAGGTTTTTCAAAATTTTGATAGGGTCCGCAAGCCCCCAGTAAAACCAGGTGCAGTGCCGCTCTGTGTTACACTGTAATAGTGCGGATAGGTCCACACTGTACCTAACTCAGAAGGTGCGGTCCTCTTCCAAAAATTCGAAAAATAAAAATCAAACCAGGATCTAACAAGTACCCAATACCACACACATCAAGGTAAAATCAGAAACCAAAACTCAAGTTTCTCAAGTCAAAGCAAAGAATCAAAAACCAAACCAAACCAGTCCCCAGTATGGTCGCCAATTTGTTGGCTGGATAAATCGTTCTTGCAGACAAGACCGATCTCCCTAGTATCGAATGATATCTAGCAACAAGGAGCACATACAAATCTACTTTTCTCTAAACATGTTTCAATTTGTAAATGAAAAATAAGAGGTGTAATAGACCCTACCTTGGTCCAACACTTGTTTGTGGCAACTTTATTCCAACAGCTTCAAGCAGTTCCTTTTCAATAACCTGCATACACAAACAAACACACATCAAAGAACACCTGCATAGATACTATAATAAAACATGTTCATTATGAAGATCAAGGAGCTCATAAAATAAACCATTAGAGACAGTTCATTGAGAAAAACAAACTTGATTGTATTAACTTTATGAATAAAAGAACCTTACAACCTTGCCTTGATGTTGCACAAGCTCTTTCCAGGGTCCAGTAGGAATCTCCTATACTTTGACAAGCCTCACTCACTTCCCAAATGAAATGAAAGGTATGTGATATCTCATCTCACAAGCTCACAAAGAAAGTCTAATTTCCAGTAGCATTTACCCTCAAGAATCTTCAGCTTTCAACCTCCCCTACAACCAGCCCAATGCCTGAATTTATAGTGCAAATGGAGGAAGTTGCAGGTCCACCATTAAAGGGATAAGTTCCTCCTTCAATGGGATAAGCACCTCATATCATGGAGTTAGCTCCCTTAGTTATGGAATGGATGAACCAAGGTGGAGCGGACTTGCCAGCATAATATTCCTTCTAGAAGCATCCAGAAGTGACCCAAGGTGAGTTTTTAAGAACGAACTCACGCCTTTTTAAATTTTACAGGGGTTCGCACCCATCACTTAACAGACAGGGCGGTCAGGTTCGCAGGAGACATGACCATTGGGTGTGGTACCGCAGGTAATGCTAGGAGAAAGTGAAAAACTAGGATTTGAGATATTTTTAAGGTCTTTCTCCCATTTTCAAGGCTTGACATGAAGAGCTGAGGCTTAAGACTTGCAAATGAGGTATGTATGAGTGGTGATGGACTCACACAAACTGTAGAAAGTCACGGTGAGAATTTTTTGTGTAACAATATGACTGGAGCATTCTTCCTCTCTACAACCCTCTCTCACTCTCAATCATACTAACTAACCATATCTCAGATCCAAAATAAATTATTTATAAAATGTTGGGAGAATTCCACTTTTGGACTGAGACCAAAGGTGCATAAAGGTGATGAAATCCATCCATAACCATCACTACTTGTGCATTAAAGGCGTTCACACCCAATGGAGAACTTATTTAAAGAATTTTGACCTTATCCAATTAATTTAGAACCTCCTAAGAATTACCAAGTTGAAAAACTTCTGATATGCACAAGGAATGTAGAGAAATGTTCGTGTAGATATTCAACCGCACCCAAAACAATGGAAAATCTTGGTTGAAAGGCTTTTAGTCACACGCAAAACACTAGTAGATCTCGGCTGAAGGATTTCAGCTGCATCCAAGAAACTTCTTCCCAGTGATTGGGGTAGAGTATAGGAGAAATCAAAACATCTTCAGCTTAGAACCTCTGCCAACTACTTGCACACCTTCATCAGCATCTTTACACACCTCCAAACCTCTACCAAGCTCTATAACACATCTGCAAATAGTTTATGTTAGTTTTTGTAGCATCAGATGTATTCTAGCCACGAAATTTGGTGGAGAGGCTAGAATACATGAGATCTCCAAAAACTAGAAATTGTTTCTGGAAATTCCACCTAGAGATGGCTTAATTAGATTATTAGTCAATTTTTAAATATCTCCTAAGTCTAAACTTAGGGAATATGGCTAATTAATCATAATTAATTAGGTCAAGGTGAGAATTCTCTAGAAACTCACAAGGATCGATCTAAAAATGACATGATCCATTGATTAAGATTTAATCTTAGTCATTGTTGTCCCAACAAGAAGATATAAGAAGGGATCGATGTGGTTATGGAGAGTGCACCAGAGTCGCTTGGAGAATTTGATTTTCCAGATTAGCAATAGTTAGTTTCCAGAGAGTTCGCGCTTCAATGGGGCAGCAGAGATAATGAGGGGTAGGGACAGTGATCTGGAGGAGGTTTTCCAAATCCAAAGAGGAAAAAATAAGAGGGTAGAGTTGTTCCCAGTGAGGTAGAGTAGAGGACTACATAATTGCTCCAGAGACGCAGTTCGATTTGCTAAAGAGAAATTCGTTCTCAGTTCCAGAGACCAAGAAAAGGGTCTAAAGTGCCAGAGAGGAGATTTCCTCAGCAGAGACAACCTGAACAACTTCATCATAGGAAGGTTGGAGGCTTGATGTCATAAGGCCTGCACAGAGCATCGCAGAGGCTGACACAAAGGGTCTAGGAGGTCGATTTTTTTGAAGGAATTTGTGTTGGGAATGCTTGTGGAAGAAGGGTATTTCCCTTAAGATAATTTTGTCGATATTTTCTTGTTGTTTGGATTTCTAGTTGGGCATCCATAGATTGTTCTCATATTTTCATTGTTGCATAATAATAAAAACCCTCACTATTGCACCAGTTTTCCCACATTGGTTTTTTCTGGGTACATTTGTCCAAAAATAACACTATCTTTTTTTATGTGTATGTGTGTTAGATTTTATTAGTTTACAACACTATTTATTTTCTGTAGTTTTATTTGTGAAGGTGACAATGTGTTTATTTCAATGTTGTTGTAGCAATAAACTAAATAATTAATTTATCATTTAGAAGAAATAATACCAGTTACTGCAATAGGATTCCAGTTTTCAAATTTTCACATGGTATCGGAGCGTGAGTGATCAACCAAGAAGTTCATAAGCAAATAAGGGAATTTTTCTGCTCAGCGGGGAAACAGTCCGAAATTCTTGAGGCAACGCAATGCTCAATCAAACAAGTTGAATTGTTGGGCTAATAGTTTGATTTTCAGTTGCAAGCATGTAGAAAACGTTGAAAATAACAATAAGAAATGATAAAAATAGAATCCATAAATTCCAATTTTATTTTTTCCTTCAATTAAAATCGAATTTTGTCTCACAAGCTGCTTGGAAATAATTAATTAATTCATTATGAATTAATTAGTTGGAGAAATTCAAGTTAAAAGTCTTTCTGAATTCATGCAACAGTTATCCCTTAAATTAAGGAGATTATCCCTTAATTAAGGAGATAAGATTGAGTTATATTTGAGTTGTAATTAGTTAGTTGAGTTTACTGAGTTAAGTCCAGTTAAATTAGTTCCAAACTGTTTGAGGAACTAATTGTGAGTTATCAGTCAATTGATGCATGCATGCACTCAACCAGTGTACTCCAGAAAACTGAAGATTCCCTCATCCGAAACTCATGCATGTCTATTCCGAGAAAGAACCAGTTGAAGTAAATGTCAAGGACAGTGTACTATCAGTTGCATGTGTTTTCTTATAAAGGAAACTCATGCATGCAGTCAAGGTAAGGTTCCTTGAGGATTGTGCAGTTATCACAGTGTGTTAGAGCAGTGTGTGAGAGCAATGTTCCACTGGGTGAAGGAGATCATCCTAGAGGAACTGCGCAAGGAAATAGGAATTTGGAGGGTAGAGGAGAAGGCTTGTGAGAAGATTTGATTGCCTGTGAGCAACCAGGAGGATTATACTAAGAGTTGGCTAGCTGTGAGAGCTAAGGTTTTGTATAATTCTGATGTATTTCCACCTTCTATGATAATATAGATAGTGGGGTTTTTAGCTGAGGCTTTCCCTTGAGTATTTTCATGTGTATTGTGTATTGATTATTCTTCTTCTGGTTATATGTGTTCATCTCGATCTTACTCGATCTTTAAGCTTCCGCAAATTGATAGTAGAAGTAAATTATAGTATTTTACTTTGGTATATTGCATTATCGGGTTAATCTACAGTCAGATTTTCTACACAGGTCTCAGAGCGAGATTTGTAGAGAATTTGCAGAATTTCTACATGGTATCAGAGGTAGCTAATCTATAAAGAAATTTCTACATGTTATCGAAGCCAGGTTTATCGGAGCTATGAATAGTATATGAAGAAGAGAATTTGAAGTCTGAAGTTCGAGGTTGCAGGTGCAAATCGAATTCATATCTTACTTCAATGAGATGGGACACTATGCGACTAATTTCCCATCGAAGAAGTCCAAGAAGGGATCCTCAGAAGGATTGGAAACTGAGGCAATAGCCTCTTAGTTCGAAATGGAGTTTACTCTCATTGCATGCATGGTGTCATCAATGATGGGTTGTGTCTGGGATCTTGATAGTGGAGCCTCATTCCACATGACTGGTGATAAAGTTTATTCAGTGCCTTGGAGGAGAAAGACCTCATGATGTGCATAGAGATGGGTGACGACGAATGGTAGACTGTTTCAGGAGTGGGCATGGTTTCTTTTCAAAGGGAGCATGGATCTCCTATCACCTTGACAGATGTGAAGTATGTGCGTGGACTGAAGAAGAACTTGGTATCGGTCGCGATGTTGGAGGACAAAGGCTACGATGTTGTCTTTAGTAAAGGAAAGGCGTTCCTTAGACACATCACCATGATACAGGTAAAACAGATCAGTTCACAAGTTAAGAACGTGTATGCTCTTGAGGTTCAAGATGCATGCAAAGTCTTGAGGAGCAAGGAAAATGTTAGAGACTTGGTGGTTGAGAAGGAGAGTAAATTACCTCTCAACATGCAGTCCTAGAAGAAGTCTCAGACAATTGTGGAGGAGCCACAATTGGAGAACTGGGCAGAGGGATCACATGCAACCATACCTCTAGGTGTGAGGTGGGGCGATGTGAAGTGATGGTCTCAAGGAGGCTGAAATTGGGCAGGGTCCATTGAGAGGTTTTATCTCATGGATAGTACCTTGCTACGGGAGCCCAAAGTACATAGTAGTGGGAAGAATCAGTGGGAATGATGTAGTCAGAGATCTAAGGGACAGAGGCTAGAGAAATCAGATACTGAAGAGAGTAGAGAAGGATTGACAACAATGCAGAAAGGCAGAGTCAGCCGAAGTGAAAAGTTTTCAGTTGACAAATGCATCATATTGATTTAGGTCGTATGTTTTTTTTTTTGCTTCTGGAGTTGCTAGAGTAGCAACACTTGAGAGAAGTGTTGCATGTAGAACATTCCAAATGTTCAGGATTGGGATTGAGTTGAATTCCTTTCTTTCTAAGAGGGAGTGTTGAAAATAGCAACAAAAAATGATAAAAATAGAATCCAGAAATTCCAATTTTAATTTGTCCTTGAATTAAAATTGTGAATTAAAATCGAATTTTGCCTCGACAACTGCTTGGAAATAATTAATTAATTCATTATGGATTAATTAGTTGGATAAATTCAAGTTAGAAGTCTATCTGAAGGCATGCAACAATTATCCCTTAAATTAAGGAGATTATCCCTTAATTAAAGAGATAAGATTTAGTTATATTTGAGTTGTAATTAGTTAGCTCAGTTTACTGAGTTACGTCTAGTTAAATTAGTTCCAAACTGTTTGAGGAACTAATTGTGAGTTATCAGTTAGATGATGCATCCATGCACTCAACCAGTGTACTCCGGATAATTGAACATTCCCTCATCAGAAACCCGTGCATGTCTATTCTGAGAAAGACCCAGTTGAACTAAATGTCAAGGACAATGTACTATTAGTTGCATGTGTTTTCCTATAAAGGAAACGCATGCATGTAGTCAAGGTATATTTCCTTGAGGATTGCGCAGTTATGACAATGCGTTAGAGCAGTGTGTGAGAGTAGTGTTCCATTGGGTGAAGGAGATCATCCCAGAGAAAATGCGCAAGGAAATAGGAGCTTGGAGGGTAGAGGAGAAGGCTTGTGAGAAGCTTTGATTGCCTGTGAGCATCCAGGAGGATTAACTGAGAGTTGGCTAGCTGTGAGAGCTAAGGCTTTGTATAATTTTGATGTATTTCCACCTTGTATGATAATACAGATAGTGGGGTTTTTAGTTGAGGCTTTCCACTGAGTATTTTCATGTGTATTGTGTATTGATTCTTCTTCTTTTGGTTATATGTGTTCATCTCGATCTTGCTCAATATTTAAGCTTCCGCAAATTGATAGTAGAAGTAGATTATAGTATTGCATTATCAAGTTAATCTACAGTTAGATTTTCTACAGAGGTCTCAAAGCAAGATTTGTAGAGAAATTGTAGAATTCTACATGGTATCAGGGCTAACTGATCAATAGAGAAATTTCTACAGAAAATTCGATTTTCCCAAGAGAGTGATTCCAATAGTCAAAGGGAGCAACAACAACTCATATTTTCTCTGAGTAGATTCCTTGGTTGAACGAAGAGGGTTTTGCAGTAGCAGAACTAGCGTTGGATAGAAGATAAAAGCACACACAACAAAGGGAAATTTTCTCTCGAGGAATTCGAGTCTCAGAAGTTCGATTTTTCATCATAGATTGGTAGTAGTTGTGAGCAAATATTCTCACTCTAGAAGGGAGTGTGAATAGTAGAGAAGTAGCCGAGCATGGGGAAAGAGGGAGTTTTTGAAATTTTCAAAGATGGCCATTGGAGGGCTTAGAGATTAGGATAGGTTGGATGGAGCTTCCAACTATGTCACCTGGAAGGCTAGGATGTCCTTCCTTCTAAATGAATATGGCCTAAAATCCTACATTGCTAATGTAGTGGTAGTTCCTCAAGATGCAGACCAGCTCAAGGAATTTAGGAAGGAGATGGCGCGGGCGAAGTGGTTGATCCTGGATGGAGTCTAGGAGCATATAGTCTCACATATAACATCTAAGGGAATGGCCAAAGATATTTGGGACGTTATCTCCACGTTATACCAGGGTACTTCTGAGCAGCGGAAAATGTTCCTAGAGGAGAAGTTGAGATGCATCGGGATGCAGAAGGGGGAAGTCATAGATTCTTTCCTCACCAAGATTCAAGAGGTTCGAGATCAATTGTCATTTGCTGGAGCAATGCCTCAAACTTCAGAGATAGTATGATTGGGACTAAAAAATGTCTCAGAGGATTGGCAAGTCTACGTCCAAAGTAAATTAGGTAGAGACACACTATGAGGATGAGACATAATGTGGGTCGATTTGCAGCAGGAGGAGTTGAGATGAGCTTTGTTGAAGATCTCCATCAATGGGATCAGTAGCAACAGACAAAAGGTGGGGCAGGAGGAGGATAATGTGGCCCTCGCATCTAAGGGTCCCAATCAGGGGAAAGGGGAGCAAAGAAAGAACAAGAAGGACCTATCTAAGGTCAAGTGCTTCAGGTGTGGTGATTTTGGCCACTACAGTACCCAGTGTCCTATGAGAAAGAAGGATAAAGAGGAGAATAATGGCCAAGCAACAACACATGCTGAGATAGATAGGTTATCCTCCAGGTTGGAGGAATAATTTGTGATGTTGGCAGCCATACCTCCAGGAGTGAGGTGGGGTGACTTGGAGTTGTAGCCCCAGAGAACTACAGATTTAGGCAGGGTACTTAAGGAGTCCACCTCATGGATCATTACCTGCCTACAGGGGCCCACAATATTCAATAGCAGGATGGATCAGTGTCAAAGGTGCAAACAGAATTCCAGAGTGACAGTTGCAAAGACTAGTAGCATTCAGATGCTGAGAAGCGCAGTGTAGTGTTTGAAATAGAGAAGGTGGCTCAATAGGAGAGTCAACAACAACAGAGATCCTTTAGTGACAATGCATATGCTAGTAACAGTCAGATACTTAGGAGACATATGCATCATACTGAACACATATAATCCAATATTTTGGATGCTTCTCAGTTGAAGTAGTTGCAGCTGCAGCAGCAATGAATGAGGAGTTGCAGTGCAGATGTAGTGTTGGCAATAATACAGCAGGGTCAGCAGCAACATAGATTCAACATCAGAGTTTCACAGTAGCTGGTGGGCAACAGCAGCCAGACATCAACAACGCGACAGGAGGTGATACAGAGATAGGGTGTTGTGGCAGGATGTGCAACCTAAAACACATTCCTTGCTAAGAGGGAGTGTTATTTTCTATAGCATTAGATGTGTTCTAGCCACGAAATTTGGTGGAGACTATTGGCTTATATGGGCCTGACCCAGGTTCGGAAAAATTATTTAGCCAAACAAATCCCGTAGCTACCAGCCCTTTCGGCAACAGCCTGCAGAGCGCGGACTGAGGTCTCACTCGAGGTAGTAGGGGAGGGTGTTGGAACCAGGTTTCCACACCCTGGGATGTCTAGACGTGGTCTGGAGAGTTCACGCGCCATCCTGCAACCTCGCACTGCTCTACTTCCGCGTAGATCCAGATCCGGGTTAATTCGTGATATTAATTACTTTGTATAATTTAGATCTACTTAGCCGAGTCTTTAAGAAAACATTTAACAGATTTAACCAGTTCGCGCACTTAAAATAAACTCAGATTCACATACATTCATAATATAAGCATATGGACATAGATCAATAGTATATTAACCATATAAAAAGTCAGATCCGTGATAGTTTAGAATTAACACAGAATTTACAGAAGAAACTTACCTTTATTTCCACTGTGTCACCAATACATTCAGATTTGCCCTACACACTCAGCTGCAAGGGTCTGCGCACATAGCTATGGACTCTTCCAGGCCTTTGCACACACAGCTGCAGAGCCTCTATCCACTACCCAAACCCTCGACTCAAACTTATAGATGCTTTCATACTTTTCCTCCTCAAAAACCCATTACATTTCAAATACAAAATCATACCAAAAAGAACTGCCTTTCCCTCATAGAGCCACGCTCTATTTATACCTTCCGATGGTCCACGGACCGACTTATTTCCTATTATTCTATATTATTTCTTGGTCGGACAACCCTTTGACTCGACACATTTCGCGCTCCACATGCTTCGGAGGTTTACAATATTTTTATCCTAATTTCTAGGCTATTAGACCCAAAACTATTACGCGGGACCTCTGCTACCCAACAGTCCCCCAACACAATCATCGTGACTCATCCCGAGTCACTCGTTGGTGCGGCGAGATGTGTTACCTTGGCTTCACAGTTCGCCTCCCTCTGAGTGATGCTTGTCATCCTTCTGCTTCATCGTTGTCTCCTACAATGCTTCGTCCAGCTCCTACTTCATTGTTTCAACCAATTCTTGTGACCGATACTACTCATTCTACTCTACTCGATTAACACAGAACACCCCCTCATAGGATTTTAGCTCGAGTGGGGGAGCCGGCTATGAGACATCCTCATACCACCACAACCACTTCCGACCTTCGTATCTACTCTTTGCAGTGTCTGCTACAGCTTGTGTTGCAATTTTGCAAGACCTTTACTCCTGTCCGCGAAATCCCAATCCTCAAGGTACCTCGGAGATGACATATTAATTGTATTGCTGCCAGTGGTTGTTGTCTTTCCATCCTTTCTCTGTTTTGTTGTAGTTCGTCGGCCTACCCCTGGGCGGGGTGACGACATCCGAACCAATTCTGATTCTTGTCTCCCCTTTTCCAGTACATCCCCTACGGTTGATGTTGCACTCTATGGGACGCCCACAGTGGTCAACACCATGTTCCTTAGAGAGTCTTGTTTTTCCATCGGCCATATCACCACCCTCGGGCTGACTCCTTGTGCAAAGATCATGAAAAGCTCCATATTGTTAACCAGCCTGTGTTTTCCAAAAGTGTAGGTCACCCAATGGATACCCGTTGGTGATTTATAATCGATTAAAATTTCAAATTCATTGGTTCCCGCCTGTTCTAGCATCCTCATGTGAAATCTGTGGAAGCTCATTCCATATCTGGCTCGTACTCTTTCTCTTAATTGCTCGTCGCTCGCTCCAGTTTTCCATAATGTAGACATCTTGTCATTAATAGTGACAGGAACAGTCACCTTGCCTCTCAGCAATGCATCAGCGCACTGCTAACAACGCAACCACGACCTTGGTGATGGGCCAAATCGACGCGTATCTTAGCGCTCACGCCTCTTTCTCCCAAACTGCTTTATTGTCCCGTGCTCTCTTTCAACTGGCTGGAGTGGTGAGACTGTCTCTCAAGCAATTAGTCAGGCGGTTGGCCCGCCCGTGTAGAGCTTCAGGCGACTGCCATTCACTCAACCTAGGAACAAGTCTCCATTGAGTTTGGCAAGCTAAACTGCACCCCCATCGGTAACTTCTTTGACGACATAGGGTCCCAACCAATGCATTCGAAGTTTGCCAGGGAATTTCTCGAACTTACTGTCATATAATAATACTAGATCATTCTCCTTGAAGGTGTGCACCTTGATATGGTGATCATGCCACACTTTCTCACATTGTTTTTGTACTTGCTGATGGAATCCAACCAAAAATTATTCCTCCTCCAATTCCTCTAGCTGCGCGAGCCTTTCCTCCAAAGCCCTGTAGTCTGCCATACATGTTATTGCCGCGATCCGCAGACTAGGCACAATATATTCCATAGGCATAAAGGTCTCATTGCCATAGACTAACCAAAAAGGTGTCTGGCCCGTCAACTTCTTGCATGTGGTTCGGTATGCCCATAGCACAGCAGGGATGCACAAATCCCAGCCATTTCACTACGCATTACAGAGCTTGGTCAACACGGTCTCCAAGATTTTGTTGAATGCCTCAACGGTCCCATTCGCTTGTCGGTGGCATGGCATACTCTGTTGGTGATATATCTGGAATTCCTCAGTAAGTGCGTTGATCGTTTCATTCAGAAAATGCGTTCCCCGACTGCTCATGAGAATTTTGGGACATCCAAACCTTGTCAGTATGTTCTCGAACAAAAACTTCGCAGCTATCATAGCCGTGCAGTCCTTAACCGGCTGTGCCTCTGCCCATCGGGTCAAATATCCTGTCATGGTTATGATATAGCATGTGCTTGTCTTCCCTCACGGCTCGATAGGTCCTACGAAGTTGATTGCCCACTTCTTGAATGGTTGTAGCGTCATCTGTGGCTGGAGTTGCATTTCATCTCTCCATGATGGTTTCCCCGTCCATTGACATACTTCGTAGGCTTGGCAGTATGCTTTCGAATCTTGATGCAAAGTGGGCCACCATAATCCTGCGTGAAGAATCTTCTGGGCTGTGGTGCGACCCGCATAATGTCTACCAGCAACCTCCCCATGTGCTTCGAGTAGGATCTGTCCTCGCTCGAACTTTGGGACATACCTACGTAAGATTTCGTCGTTGCCCATTTTATAGAGGTGTCCTACAATCATGGTGAAGTTTGTTGTGTGTATCACCAATTCCTTCTTTTGCTGAACAGAAATATCCAAATGGCGTGGTTCATGTAGTTAAGAAATGGATTATATCTTCAAAATGGCCATCCGCTACGCGCACCGCATATAGCTGGGCATCCGGGAGTCTGTCCTCTAAATTTGTGGGCTCTTCGCCAGTCTCAATTCGGGACAGGTGATCTGGGCCTGCGTTTAGATGTCCCAGCTTTACGATGATCTCAAAGTCATATTCCTGGAATAACAACAATCATATACAAATGCACCCCCCCAACACAGGTTTATTGACTAGGTATTTTAATGCAGAGTGATCGGTATACATCTTAAAGTGGCCCCCGAGCAGATAGTGGTGGAATTTTTGAAGCACGTATACCATCACTAATCCCTCCCACTAAGTAGTGGAGTAGTTCTTCTCATCTTTTGACAACTGGTGACTTTCAAACGTAATCGGATAGTCAATTCCTTCCGCTCCTGGTTGATTAAGTACCGTCCCCAATGCGATACATGACGCATCGACATGCACATGAAATTCGACGTCCCATTTCGGAAAGACAAATATCGAGGCGGATGCCATCTTTTCCTTAAGCATCTCCAGACTTTTGTTGCATTCCTCATTCCAGCAATAAGTAGCATCCTTCTTCAACAACTGTTCCATCGGAGCCATGATCTGGGCGTAGCTTTTGATGAACTTCCGGTAGTAGCTAGTGTGTTCCAGTGTGGCGTGTAGTTGTTTGACACTTTGCGGTGCTTGCAGATTGAGTATGACAATGATATCCACCATCAGGCCTTGCTTACAAACCACATGGGCCAGTAGGTTCCCGAATGGGACAAGGAAAGTACACTTCTTTAGGTTTAGGGCAATCTGGTGTCGGTGACAAGTATCCAGCATTAACTATAAGCTTGCTACGTGTTTCTTAACCAATCTAAACACAATCCAGACATCAAGATAGACCTCTAAGAGCCTGCGTATAAATTCCTTGAATGTCGCTACCACTATTCGTGAAAATATCACCGGCATGTTCTTTAGTCCAAAGGGCATCACTGTGTAGTGAAAGCAACCCCATTCGATGGCAAATGTTGTTTTACTCCTGTCTTCTGGTGTGATCTTGATCTGGTGATATCCTGAGAACCCATTTGTGAAGGAGTAGGCTTCTTGCCCCCCACATTTTCCAGTACCTCACTTATAAACGATGTTGGAAATGAATCGTTAACACAGGTGTCATTGAGCTTCCTGAGATCCACGTAGATGCAAATCTTACCCTTTTGTTTCTTCTCCTGCACAACCAGCGGACTTACCCAGTCGAACTCCTTGACTGGTTCAATGATTCTTGCTGCCAGCATCTTGTCCAGTTCTTCATGGACCTTTGCTTTATATTTTGGATTCAATCAGTAGGGTCACTGCTTAACTAGTTTCACATTTGGTTTCAATGTTATCTTCATCATTCCCAGGTCTCCTAGGATCCCTTTTAGCTCTGTGAGTTTTGTTGGGAAAAAATCTCGATATTCTCGAAGCAATTCAATGACCTTCTCCACTGTGGCATCGCCCCAATAGTCCCCAAGCATTGCATACTTCAGCTCCTCTTCTGTTCCAATATTGATTTGTCTCATCTTCAATAGCGTCGTTATATATGGATCTTCAATTTTGGGTCCATGCACCTCACGGCTCCCCTCTAATTCCGGGATATTGACATTTCTTGGATCGTCCTCATCATATTCTACCTGGACATTATAGCATTCAAGAGCTTGGCTTAGCTGTCGCGACCAGTTGAGCTGCACAGTTTCTTTTGGTTCCAGTGGCCTCTTGAAAATGGCGGCCTTTACCAGTTGTAGCGCGTCATCCACGGGATCCATCCATCGATATTCAAAGAGGAATGTCGACAAAAACCCTTCGCGCAAGATATCCCATTCGCCTGTTTCGTGCCGGAGCTCCACTTCAGTATACCAATTTATGGGAATGACGTCCAGGGTGTGATAAAATAAGTGCACCCATTTTGGCTAAGGTTCCTCTCCGTAGGCTTTGATCCATCTAGTAAGATGCATGCGTGGGTCATCTCGTCCATCGTATTTCTTTGTTATGTGTAGTTCTAGCTTCCCAAATCTAATCTTCATCATGTGCCTACAGCCGCACCAATCTTCAAAAGTCCCTTCATGTGTGCCTCACCATCGCGCAGGCGTCGCGCACAACGTCCATTTCAATGCATCAAACTGTTGGTGCTCTAGTACTGCGATTTCAAATTTGGTCAGGAATTCATCTATTATTGTTAGCCCATCATACGTCGGCAATTCACGATCCTGAGACCTTACGCAGTACAGAGATTTAGTCACCATATTGCAGTGTAGCATGGTCACTCCATTCAACCTGTTACACCATTGCTCGTCTTCTTCACCTGAATCGGTGGTGCAAGATTCTACATAGCTTCATGATAGTCTTCTATCCTCCATTGTCTTGACCCATTCTTGCCTTTGTGCAGCTATTCTTTAGATACCATCTAATTCTTCGTCGCTTTCTTTGTTGCGCACGGGCTCAATATAGCGCAGTCCTTCAGCTGGATCTAGCGGAATGACTATGCGGAGTGACTTTGCTTCAAATATCATGGTCTGCTTCTTTAAATTGATAACCCCATTCATGTTAGTAGCCCATTCTATGCCTAACAATGCAAGATAAGGTGTACTTTCATCCATGATTTCAATCACTTCAAAGTCTGTTTGAGTACTTGCGTCATCAATATCTACTGTAATTCCTTGCAGCCTTCCCATGGGCAGGACCTTCTGCTGGTTTGCCATCCGTAATTAGATAGGGGACCATTGTAGTGTAGACTTACCCATGCACCCCCACATCTGTTTAGGCAATACATTAGCATCGGAGCCCAGAAACAGAATGACCTGTTCCATCACATAATCGTCGATCTGCATTGTTAGTCGCATTTCCCTCCCGGTCCGCGACGCATGTCTTCCCAGCTTTTGAACTACGTGAGGTTCACTCCATCTTATGCATCTATTTATCAATTCCTGTAAGCCTTTAACTACCCTGTTATTACGAAGCAATTTTATACATGTCTCTAAAAAGGTAGTTATCATCGAGGGATCCCTATCCGACTTTGACTGATCCCTACTTCCTGGGGTAGAGACCTCCGTGAAGCTCTCCCTGGCTTCCAGATATGTCTCCTTACCAACCCTGCGTCTTCCTTACTCGTTCTGTCCGCTCCTGTGGTCCGGCCACTTCTCAGTACCATGTTTACTTTTGGATCCTCCTCGCGGGGTTTGAACCTCATCATCTGCACATTTTGGGTTGTTGTTGGTTGTGTCGCCCATTTTTCACGAATGTATGTTATCAACGTAGGGCAAGCTATCAGCTCATTATCGAATTGCTCACAATAACTGCATGAAATTCTAGTTGGGTTGGTACAATCCCATGTGTAATGTCTTGGACCTCCGCAGTTGTAACAGATTAGCTGCCCGTGACCCCTTCCTGGCCCCATTCCACCCTGTCCTCGTCCTTGGCCCTGGAACCCACCACGCGCGATCGTTGCGGCTGGATCCTGACCTCACGCCTCCGTCTACATTCTATAAGCAAGTGAATGGTCCATTAATAATTGGTAGCTACGACTTTCCTCATGGCCCACAGATCTACAAAAGTTGCAAAATAGCTACTGGGGGGTCTGGTTGTATTTTGGCAGTAGATGACAGTTATCCGGGTTGTGGTTTCCTCCCACCTGACAAATTGCGCACCAGAACGGGGTTGTTGTGCTCGGCCCTGCCTATGCCTCTGGTCACAATGGTGTTGGTCCCCCCATTGCCACATAATTCACTGAGACTGGGCAGTGATCTTTATCATGCCCTTGGCTCCTACATGGTACACACCATACTTCCTCCTGGACTTCTAGTCGCGGCGCCTGTTCTTATTTTAGCTTCTTCATTTCCAAACACAAATTTTAGATATGCGCTTGGATTTGTTGAAATCCCAACCCCGAGTCTTGTAACGGAGTTTCATGCAACCTCATCGTTGTCTCTAATGCTTCTGCCTGGGTTGAGATCTTTTATTGTGACAAAGTTGTCCTCATTTGTGGCGTTAAGGATGCCATAAACCAAGCACAGTGTTACACATCCGTTAATGTCATGTTAACCTCGCGAATAGTACTTTTCAGTCTTTAGTCCAAATCCCACAGGGTTTCACTAGGCATCATCTTGATCTCTTTGAACCCTATAATCAACTATGTTTCTAACTTTGGCCGGCTAAACTCCTTCTTTAGTTCGATCTGGATTTATGTTATCCCCGTAGTTGGGTGACTGCTTGAGTACTTTATATACCATGTCAGTGCTCGGTCCTACAGTGCGCTAACTAAGGTGGCCTTTCTGATATTATCATCTGCAATTCTATTTTCATTCCATACTGAGGTTAGCATGAACCAAAATTGTTATGGGTCCTCGCTTCCTGCTCCTTTGAATATCGGTAGTTGGATTGTGCTCGTCATTGTTAACTATGCCATTTTACTTTGAACTACTACTGCTCCTGGTCCCTTAGATCCTTCAATTCTTTTTCTACAGAGTCCAGGTGCTCCACATCAGACACCCCTTAGGCAAATCCTGGTCTCGGCAACAGAACCATTTTTTGGCTTATATGGGCCTGACCCAGGTTCGGAAAAATTATTTAGCCAAGCAAATCCCATAGCTACCGACCCTTTCAGCAATAGCCCACGGCGGGTGGATTGAGGTCTCACCTAAGGTAGAAGAGGAGGGTGTTGGAACTAGGTTTCCACACCCTGGGGATGTCTAGACGTGGTGTGGAGGGTTCATGCGCCGTCCTACAGCCTCGTGCTGCTCTACTTCCACGTAGATCTAGATCCGGGTTAATTCGTGATATTAATTACTTTGTATAATTCAAATCTACTTAGCCAGGTCTTTAAGCAAACATTTAACAAATTTAACCAGTTTGCGCACTTAGAATAAACTCATATTCACATACATTCATAATATAAGAATATGCACATAGATCAACAGTATATTAACCATACGAAAAGTTAGATCCGTGATAGTTCAGATTTAACATAGAATTTACAGAAGAAACTTATCTTTATTTCCACTTTGTCACCAATACATTCAGATCCGCCCTGCGCACTCAGCTGCAGGGGTCCGTGCACACAGTTGCAGACTCTTCTAGGCCTCTACGCACACAGCTGCAGAGCTTCTATCCACTACCCAAACCATCGACTCGGACTTACAGACGCTTTCAGACTTTTCCTCCTCAAAAACCCATTACATTTCAGATCCAAAATCATACCAAAAAGAACTGCCTTTCCCTCATAGAGCCGCGCTCTATTTATACCTTCCTATGGTCCACGGACCGATTTACTTCCTATTATTCTATATTATTTCTTGGGCGAACAACCCTTTGACTCGACCTTTTACATTTCGCGCTCCACATATTTCGGAGGTTTACAATATTTTTATCCTAATTTCTAGGCTATTAGACCCAAAACTGTTACGCAGGACCTCCACTACCCAATAGAGAGGCTAGAATACATGAAATCTCCAAAACCCAGAAATTGTTTCTATAAATTCCACCTAGAGATGGCTTAATTAGATTATTAGTCAAATTTTAAATATTTCCTAAGTCTAAACTTATGGAATATGGATAATTAATCAAAATTAATTAAGTCAAGGTGAGAATTCTCTAGAAACTCACATGGATCGATCCATAAATGATCTAATCCATCGATTAATATTTAATCTTGGCCATTAGAATCCCAACAAGAAGATATAATAAGGGATCGATCTGGTGATGGACAGTGCACCAGAGTCACTTGGAGAATTTGATTTTCCATAGTAGCAATACGAGTTTCCGGAGAGTTCGAGCTTCAGTGAGGTAATAAAGATAATGAGGGGAAGGGATAGTGATCCAGAGGAAGTTTTCTAGATCCAGAGAGGTAGCAACAAGAGGTTTGATTTATTCCCAATGAGACAGTGCAACAGATTGCGCAGTTGCTTCAGAGAAGCAGTTCGATTTGCTGGAGAGAAATTCGTTCTCAGTTCTAGAGGCCAAGCAGAGGGTCCAAAGTGTCGGAGAGGCAATTTCCTCAACAAAGACAGGAATAACGACTTCATTAGAGGTAGGTTGGAGGCTTGACATCATAGGGTTTGCACAAAGCGACACATGCTGATGCAGAGGATCTAGGAGGCCAAGTTTCTTAAGGAAGTTGTGCCGGGATTCACTGTGGAAGAAGGGTATTTCCCTTAAAAATAATTTTGCACAGATTTTGTTGTTGTTTGGATTTCTAGTTGGGAATCCATAGATTATACTCATATTTGCACTGTTGCATAATAATAAAAACCCTCACTATTGCACCAGTTTTCCCACATTGGGTTTTTCTAGGGACATTTGTTAAAAAATAATGGTGTCATTTTTTTATGTGTTTGTGTGCTATATTTTCTCAGTTTCCAACACTATTTATTTTCCGCAGTTTTATTTGTGAAGGTTGTACTATGTTTATTTCCATGTTGTTGTAGCAATAAACTAAATAATTAATTTATCAATTAGAAGAAATAATATCAGTTATTGCAATAGGATTCCAGTTTTGGAATTTTCATAGATTAAACATCACAACCAAGTGCCACCACCAAGTTGACCTAGAAGCCAATAAGTCAAGGGTTGACATGGGTGCCAACAAGTCATATACTCTCCTACACAACCTGCAATACCTTTGTACAACACTATAGCACCTCTACAAGTAGACCAAATTAGCTAGGACATCAACTGATCAACTAGGCCAACCACCTTTGCAACAAGTCATGAACATGAACACTTAGTCTGCCAAACTCCTCAACAATCCAACACCTGAAGCAACAACATCAACCTTCATTTCTTGAACTAGGAAGGCATATCCAACACATCTCTACTCAATCTCTAGTTCTTGCGCTAGGTAGGCATATCCTACACTAGGTCATAACCATGTTGACAACAATGCATCAACTAGACCATCACAAGGTTGACATCAATGTATTATAAGGCCAACACAAGGTTGACATCAATGCCAACACAACCAGCTGCAACCAATCAAACATACGCATGACTAAACATCTGCATGCTACAAGGATGACATCAATGCATCATGCAGACTATCATAAGGTTGACATCAATGCTAACACAAGCTAGTTGCAACCATGAAAACAATACCAACACAAGCTAGCTGCAACCATGAAAATCATAATTCCAACACATCGAATCAAGGATCCAATCTAATCCTTACATGCAAACTATCTCCCACTTTCCAAGCAAGACCTTTCCTTAATGAGCAGGAAGCGAGCTAGAACTTCTTTTTATATGATTGTTATATTGACATGTGGCTTATTGGGATTTCTGATCTAGCCCTCTACAAATTATAGATGGGCGTAGTTCCAATGAACCACAATCGTCTAGAGGTTGTTTATGGAGAGGAGCCTCCATCTAACTTTTGATGCCAAGGTATTGGTAAAGAGTGGGATATATTTTTCAGCCCCAATCCTCCCCAAGCCTTTGGAATGGCAATTTCATCCCATTTCACCTAGGGTGCAACATGCTAGCCCTTTGATCCAACCAACAAGAAACGTAAGCAGATCTTCTGCATTTTTTCCAGCACCCTTTGGGAATCCACGATAGAGACATCCCGTATACAAAGATGGCCTCTAAAATTGATTTTACAATGGCTAGCGTGTCCACCTTTGAGAGGCATTTCATACTCCAGGATTTTAGCCTTTTTTCTTAACTTTGCTATCAGCCAGTTCCAATTGGACTTACAATAATATTTTGGCTTCAAATGGAAGCCATATATTTTAAACCTTCATCAAATATTGTTAGAGTAAAAGAAAAAATATTATGTAAATTTAATACTTCAACAACTTCAAAAGCATAAGGAAACAACGTTAATTTTGAGACATTTATTTGTGCACCAGTGGCTCTTCCAAGAAGGGCCAAATCTTAATGCAGAAATCTAAGCGATTGCCTCGATCCATTACAAAAAATCAGAATGTAACCAACAAACAGCAAATGTGAGATTGAAAGAGCTTCAATTACCTTGATCACTATAAATTCCCCCCTTCTTTTGTATCAACTAGTAATCAACTTAGGCCTTTTGCAACCAGGAGAAAAAGAAGTGGAGACAAGGAGCATCATTGCCTCAGTCCCCTTTATGCATGGAAAAATTCTAAAGCCGAACCATTGATGAGGACCACAAAAGAGACTATGGAGAGACAAATCATAACCAAGGTTATGAAAGGGACCTCAAAGCCTAAATGAGCCAACATGAGTCGAAAGTACAACCGTCTTACCAGATTATAAGATCAACTTTAAGGACCACCCCTTTAAGCTTTCAGGTATTGAGACTATGTAACCCCTCCTGTTCCACTACAATAGCCTCATGAATTTTTCTTCCTTCCAGAAAACCAAACTCCTCCCTAGAAATAATCTTAAAGAGGATGGGCTTAATCTTACATGTTATCATCTTGGCAATCACTTTGTAGATGTAGTTACACAAAAAAATGGGCTTGAAATCATCAAAAGATCTTGGATTATCCACCTTTGGGATCACAACAATGAATGTTGAATTCAAAGAGGCCAACATTCTCTTAGAGTATTTAGACTCCTCCACTACCCTTAAAATATCTCCACCAAGCCAATCATATAAACCGAAAAAGAATTCAATATACCAACCATCTAGGCCGGGGCTTTTATCCTTCTGGAAACTGTGGAAAACCTCATTTAGCTCCTCTTCTGTGACTTCCTCCATCAAGTGTAGGTTATCCCCTTCATTCACAAAACTTGGGAACAACTGGGCCAGCCTAACAAACTCAGCTATGGACGTTCCTTCTCCTGCATGAATAGTGAAATGAAGTGACTCATCCACATACTTGCCAATTCCTCAAAGGAAGAAGCTTGAACCCCATTATAATCCTCCAGATTCCATATGGTTTTTGTCATTTTCCTCCCTTTTGCAAAGTTCTAGAAAAAAAATTTGTCTTCATAACCACATTCCAACTGGGTTTCTCTACTCTTCAATCTCCATAGATCTTCCTTATCTTCCAACAACTTCCTCTTCTTCGATTCTAATTCGATTAGCCTTGTTTTGGACTCCTCTAACCGAAAAACCCCTTCCTTTGAGTTAATGAGAGCGAAAAGGTTCTCTTCCACTACTCCAAGATTTTTTTTGTATTTCACCTACTTAAGCACTACCTATTCAATTGTGGCTTCTTTTTTTTTACTTTTGCTAGATTTTGGGCAAATTGAAATGCAATTGAAACCCTAGAGGGGGAGTCAAATAGAGTCCATTTTGAGCAAAGTAGTTCAGAAAATCCTCTTCTTTCAGCCAGGTCACATTGAATTTAAAAGGACTTCATGGATTCCTCTCATTCCCTCTGATCTCTAGGAAAATGGGATAATGATTTGATCCCCACCACGGGCAATCTATTGATGAAACATAGCCTGCCCTTCCACGAGTCTCTTAGTATTAAAAACAACTCCAACCTTTTTGCAACCCTAGCATCGTCCACGTGTTTATTCCTTAAAGTATGGTGAATCTTTATTAACTCTACATCAATTAATTTTCAGTTTACAATCTCAATGCTTAATAAATCCATCTCAATGCTTAATTAATTTTCACTTTGCAATCTCAATACTTAATAAATCTAAAATTTAAATAGCTTTACAATTAGTAAACTCATAAAAAAAATGGAGACAAAATTATAAACTTAAAATTTTGTAAACCAACCTAGATCCATCTTAACTCTGAATCTAAGTGTTAAAAATAGATCAAAAAAAAATTCACTTTAAAAGAGGTTTGTATGGCAAGAGAGATTTAATCCAAAATAAATTTAATTATTAATTTATATGCAAATGAGTCCATTCAAAATATAATTATTACTTATATTCAACCAAATTAATCTTAAATACCATTACAAATTAATTTAATATTATGATTTTTTTGAATTAATACTTCTGTGATCCATAATAATTGTACCAACATCTTTCGGCAAAAATCACATAAGAAAAATTCTCGTAGACGCGTTTGAACCAGCCAGTGTGGTTCATCTTCAAGACAAGATGAGGAACCAGATCTAGGCAATGCAATAAATAGATGTAGAGGGCTTCCAACTTGGCGTTAGGGTTAACAACTAGTTTGACTAAGGGAAAAAATTAGAAAAGGTTTTGACCAAAAAGGGTAAGGGAATCTAACTTAAGAAATTAAAAATTATTTTTGATATTATAAACTAATAAGTTACAATAAGTTGATTAATAAAAACTTATTAAAACTCTTTATAACACCATTAATAAAATATCAATATTAATGGTTTGGTCCTATTCAAATCCCCAAAAATTAACTAATCAAAAATTATTAAAAACAAAGAAGTTATAATAAGTGGATTAATAAAGCCCCAAGGGTTAGCTCAGTTGGTCAAAAATCGTGCCTCACCATCGGGAGGTCACAGGGTCGAATCCACTCGAAGCCCTTGGGGTCAGGTCTTGCAGTAGGCCGAGGGGCGATTTAGCCTAGCTATCGCCCAGATTTTTCCGTGGACATAGCGATCACTCACTGACCAGGGTGCTCGTGAACCACATGCAAAAAAAAAAAATGGATTAATAAAATAATTAATTAAAACTTATATAGCCATTTTAGCTCTATTAATGAATAAAATATTAATACTAATGAATTGGTCCTAAAATTAACAAGATTAAAATAATTCTAGAGGGACAAAGGGGATTAAAAAATAAATAAATAAATATAAAAGAATTGTTAATGGGATAACATAAGAAAAGGATTTGACCAAAAAAGTAAAAGAATCTAAATAAAGAATTTAAAAATAATTAAAGTAATATTATAAAACAAGAAGATATAATATGTTGAATTAATAATTAATTTGTATTAAACTTTTTGATAATGATGATGATGATGGTCCTCGGATGCGGGTGTCTACGGTGCGATTTAAGATGCTGGGACAGGGGCTGGGCAAGGCAGGATGCCACTTGCCCGACTAGTACAAGGATCATGGAGTGGTTATGGCACTTGGCGCACGGCACAATCATTTGAATGGTTATTCGGATTCGCAAGGCCATCGGCTCAGCTGGAATTAATTTGTATAAACTTTTTGATAATGATGATGATGATTGTCCCCGGATGCGGGTGTCTGCGGTGCGATTTAAGATGACGGGACAGGGGGTGGGCAAGGCAGGATGCCACTTGCCTGACCAGTACAAGGATCGTGGAGTGGTTATGGCACTTGGTGCACGACACAATCGTTTGAATGGTTATTCGGATTCGCAAGGCCATTGGCTCAGCTAGAACACTAGGTCTGCAGTGAAGGAGTTCAGCTTCGCACGCACCAGCATGCAGCAGAGAGCACGAGCCATCAATGTAGCAATTATGGGAGGAGACTCCCGAGACAAGGCAAGGAATATTAAAGCCAAAGAAAGGCCTGGGGGATGGACATTTCATTGGCTCTGTTGCTCCTCCCGCTTACCTTCGATCTGGCAAAGAATTTCAGGAAGCATGAGGGGAATTGGATCCTGGCATTGATGGTCTTCGCCTTCCCTGAGAGGCTGGTTTTACTCCTCCCAGGTATCTTTCAGGTATTGCAAACCGGACTTCTCATTCACATATCTTGGCAACTGATTTCTTTGTATGGTCTTTGGCTTCGCACACGAACAAGGATTCGGTGCACCAAAAGGAAGGGTCCAAGCTCGGCAAAGGAGGCTCAACAAGTAGGCAAAGCCGCTGCCAGCAATTGGTTATTACTCTGCAGCTACAATCCCAGACTTGGGCCACCGTCAATTGCAGGATGCCTTGACTAAGACCAAGAATGGGCAGCCGCAGGGGGCAGCCGAGAAGGGCCCCAATTGAATCGTCCTCCAGCGACTTGTCAGAGGGGGCACAGGCTTTCATCTTGCAGCAAAAGAGGAAGATCTCATGCCTCTAGCTCTCGGCCCAGACCTATCCCTACCTCTGGCTCCGCCATATTCACCTTTGACAGCGCTCTAAACAAGCCCAGGATCACTGCCTATTTTACAGTGGTTTTTCAGGAAGAAAGTCAAGTTGAGGATTTAAGGACTCAGGCAGGGAATTCAAGGGCAATCCCAGATCCCTCTTCATCATTTCAGCTGGCTGCGGAAAATGCCCCTCAGCAGGAAACAAATGAACAAGTGGGCAGAGCATAGGAGGCGATGATGGTTGATCCGGGTCCCGTGGCTCAGAATGCGACTCAGACAGAGGAATTACTTGATATGGGCTAGTGTCGAATCATAGAAGAGCCCATCGATGAATAGCAAATCCACCCACGCTTCTTTTTTTGGTAGAAATCCCCTCACCACTGGGCACGATTGTAAGGTGACTTGGTTCTGGGATCTTTGGTATCCCTCAGTTTATTTTTAGTTTTTGAACTGTCTTATGTATTAGAGATCGTTCCCCTGCGTGGGACACAAAATTAGACAATTTTCAAATGTGTTTGTTCTGGATAGATCTGCCTCCTACAGGAGCAGAGTGCTTGACTTCGGTCATGATGTAAATTCACTGTTACCCTATTAATATAATAGATATAGTTTTATGTAGAAAAAAAAAATGATGATGATGATGGTTAGCGTCCACTGAGACCAAACTTTGGTCTATCGGACCTAAAGAAACAAATTATTTAGCTTGATTTAAGATTTTATTCCTATGCTCAAAAAGCTTGGAGAGAAGCCTCCCAAGCTCACTATAATTTTGACATCTTAAAAGGTTAAGAAGGTCAGTATTGCGACAAAGATTATGAAACTGATATCTAATGTGGTTGTACACGGGGCACTCTAAGAGGAAGTGATTTTCATCCTCGATGTTCCTATTCTCACAGAGATGGCAGATCATTTCCATCCATGGTGTTTTAGGAACTGCTCAACGACCTGTTTCACTATGGAGCTCATGAGAGTTCGTTCTAATCTTCGCTATATTAATTTTCTTCTTTAAGCTAGTTAAAACAGAGAGATACTTTTGATCTTCGAGGGTGGGGTTGATGACCTTCTTATAATAACTTAATTTTCTTTTAGCTTCTAAATCTTTCTCACACCGCATTTTTTCTTTGAGCTTAGAAGTAACAATATTTTTAATGGTATTAATGTTTTGCAAAGCATCATTCTCGTTGATATCCCAAAGGTCTAACCAGGTCTTCATGTCTTTATACGACCCCCACTTGAGCCTTAGGTGGTTTTGGCTAGAATTTAAAGCTAGCTTAGGAAGTCTATGATCTCCTATGTTATTAAGTTTGTGCTTGTATAGCAGAGGCCTAGTCATAGCTAGGCTCTCAATAGGGGAAAGACCTACTTCTATAAGGAGCATAGGATAGGTTGTATTGCTTTTAATTTTCAGGTTATACATTATAAAACGCTTATGGATTTGCTCAATATTTCTCCAGGATTCTCTAGAGATGCTACAACCCCAAATCTCACATCCATATAAGATAACAGGAGTGACTAAAGTTTCAAATAGGAACTTATTTTTATCCCACATTACGAGGTTTTCCGTTTTACAATTATTTTCAAGACCAAAATAATCTTTCCACCCCCCATTAATCCTTTTCTCAATCTGTAGTTCCAATTGAGCTTGTGATGAATATCAATTCCTATGTACTTGTAAGAATACACTTCCTCCAAGTTATTATTGTCGTACATAAAATTAGCATAGGTGTCCTTCTTGGATTTGATAATCATAACTTTTGTTTTGTCAGTGTTAACAGTCATACCCATGGTAGAGCAAAAATCCTTAAGAAGCCTAAGTTGCTTATCAAGATCAAATGGGCACCTTGCAAGAAGAACAATATCGTCAGCATAGAGATGAAGGATGATGACTATCCCTGCTAAGATCATGCCAGCACAACCTGCTTCCTCTAAATAACCTTCAAGCTTGTCGATGTAAATGCCAAATAGGGTAGGGGAGAGGGGGCAACCTTATTTAACTCCAATATTACATTTAATATCTTTCGACCACCTCTCATTGCTTTTTAGCTTGACAATTACATTCTCCTATAATCTTATGGCGACAGCTCTCAACTCGAAAGGAACCTTTAGCTCTTCTAATATATTCCAAAGGTTGTTTCTAGGAATCGTATCGAAAGCCTTTCTAAAGTCCACAAAGCAACAAAAGAGATTGGATTTATCATTACGACATTCCTCCACAATCATCCTAAGCGTAACGAGGTGGTCTGTTGTTGAGTGATGCCTTCTAAAACCCGCTTGGCCTTTAGCCCGCTTACCTTTACTTTCAAGCCATATGCTCAACTTCTTTTCCAAAATAATACCATATAGCTTGGCTAAGAGAGGGTTGATCATAATGGTCCGATAATTAGAGGGGTTATTTGTATCCACACTTTTAAAAATAGGGATAATGAGGCTCTCAGTCCATGGTTTAGGGAACCCTTGCTTGACTGCTTGATTGAAAAGCTTGTGGATGTGGAGGATGAGGACAGGACCTCCAATTTTTAAGATTTCTGCCTGGTAACCTTCGATGTCCTTAGCTTTCCCATTTTCCAGACGTTTAACCCCAAAATCAATGTCTTCTAATGAGAAAACTTGTTTTGTTGTGAGCAGGGTTTCAAAGTTATCCATGACATTTGGAGATTCATAAAGCTTTTTAAGATAGGAATTCCAATCGTATAAAGAAATTTTATTATTATCTTTAGTTTTCCTAGTTAGAATCTGCCTCCAAAATTTCGTAGGATCTACCTTAGAGAGGTGTAAGAGATTATGTTGTCTTTTATGAATGTACTGCCTCTTTTTCCTTTTAGTTAGGGATTTGTATATTTTTATCTTGCCCATTTTAAGAGATTCATTAACAACTTCCTTAATTTCTCTCCTTGCACTTTTACAATCTTTGTCATACCATGGGTTGGTTTTTCTATTTCTTTTATTATTTGAAACTTCAATTGAGAACTTGTTAATATAATATGAGAGGGTTGTAGTAAAATTATGATAGAGGTCTTCTATGTTGTCTGTATTAGATAAAGGAAGCAAATTAGTTTTTAGTTCATTTAGAAAGAGATCGTTTTTCTCTCTATCAAATGTTAGGTTCTTTTGGCTATAAGGATTATTTTCTATGGGATCTCTATGCATGACAAAATTGAGAGTTATAAGTCAAGAACTATGATCAGAGTCTGGCTCGTGGTCGTTTAAGATGTCAAAATTTATTATTTCGTTGTATAAAGGGAGATCGGAAATAACATACTCTACCACGCTGCTACCAAGCCCATGGATGCAGGACATCTCGCTAGGATTGGGCCACTTCTTTAGACCGTTGCAAATTATGAGATCTTGAGCAACAGAGCTTGACTACCTCCAACCCAAACAAATTCTCCTCGAGGTCTTTAGAGCTCCTTTTGTACCTACTAGCCAGAGTAGGGTCTTCGTCTAACCAAAGAGGATTAGGGTTGGAATGATTGCTTAGAATAATAGCTTGGTTGCTTGAAGTTCGAGCATTAAAGTCACCTATTGAAAGGATATTACCTTCATTCCTTCAGCTAGAAATATCATTCTCTAAACCATTGTAGGCACTATTTTTATCTAGATTCTTCTTCGTATAGAAGTTAGAATTGATGGGGGGAAATAACATATTGCTATGTAGGTCTTTTTATTATTAATGTCAGTGATCTCTATCCAACTATATTGGTTGTAAGGGTCATTTTTATAAATCCTAGCATGGGGGGAGATGTTCTTCTTAATGTAACAAGCTATTCCCCCAATGCCTCTACGGGAGGATTGCTTGTTCCAGGTAGACCATAGCGTAAAGCCATCTATCTCAGGGACCTTAGATTCTTCATGCTCCCAATGACCCTATTAATAAATATTATTCATAAAATTATTAATATTAATGGTGGAATTTTATTATATCATCAAATATAAAATTAATTTTAGAGTCATAAATCGCCTAGTCTAACGAGGTGGAGGAGTTGCTCGGAAAGTTATAGAAATTTTGGTTATATTTAGAGAAAATCCGGTAAGGATTTTTGTAAATCCAAATTATAGTTGTGAAACTTCAAAATTTTAAGTGTCCTAGACGTTTTTGATCGTGTTGAATCCATTTCCACCTTCAAAAACACAATTCAAACACTGCCTCTACAAGTTTTTTCGAAAAAAAATTCCCAGACTCCGACCACTTTTGGTCGTCCGGGCAATTCCTACGCCTGGTAGATGCTCGTCATAATTAATTAATAGTGAATTAACTCATAATTAAAAATAAATAATAAAAATTTTGAAAATATAAATAAATAATAAATATAAATTATATAAATAAATAAATAAATTTAAGAAGAAAGTGTATTTAAATTAATAAGTTTCTTTTTAATTTCTAAGGCCTCCCTAAATTTAAGATGATGAAAATGGCCAATCCTCCCTAAAACCCTAGCCTCCTCAACGCAAATGTAATGATTTGTTTTTTCTACTTGTTCTACATAAACGACTACCATGCTTATATTACCAGCTTGTTGGCAAACACCTTTACAAATTTGTTAGAAATCAATTTAATATTATGATTTTACGGAAAGGCATGAATATGTTAATGTATTTTAGTTTCTAAAATGAATTTAGAAAAGTTTCATAGAGAATAAAACAAAAGTAACCGTATGGCGAGAATGAAACATATATATATGTATATTCATGGATATATTAAATAAGTTAAAAGTAAATAAATATACGTCATGCATATAAATATTCGTTAAAAAAAAACCCAGAAAGTGACATAACTTAAAACATTATTTAAAAATCACTGATAAATGACATTTGGCGTTCAGTCCTAGTCAACTTGTATACAGCAATAGAAGTCGTCGATGTCGAGAAACCAGGAGAGCGTTTAACAAGTGAATGAAAACGGTGTGGGGCATACAAATAGCCCGTTTGGACTGTATTTGCCGTCAAGCCACAGGAAATTAGACGGTAGTAGCAGCGGCGAATAGAAAACGCGAGAGTTGAATTATTTCTGAAATTTCACTAGTGAATAAATAAATTATTCATCAATCAATATCAATAATGAGCCAGACCTCATTCACTGTTTGAAGTAATTTCGAATTCGAGACACAAGAAAGCTTCCCACGTCAACTCTTGAGATTATAGGTTTTCAGGGATTCTAAGAAGTTCGCTGGAAAAACAAAGTAGATTCGTCGGAAATTTTGTTACTCAGGAAGAAAAAGCATAATATATTCATAAAAGAATATTACATAATGCAAATGCAAGAAGCATATGCAGAAACGTGGACCGAGCCACACGCAAATCTGCTTAAACAGATCCCAAATAAAGCCCCGAAAGGCCAATATTGCCCCCCAGAAACAAGGCAACCCATCTATAAGGTGCAGAAGTGGCACCAAAACACCAAGCAAACAAGCATCTGAAGAAAGAGCAACCAGCGCAAGATCTGACCGCCCAATACGAAATGAGAGGCACGAAATGAGAAAGAGAGCAGCAAAAGAAGCCATTCCTTCCCCGCCCCCTCAAACTCTCCACCCGAATCAGACGAGAAACAGAGGAAGAACACTGCCTCAATCATCCGCATCTACCTGCAGAAAATACCGTCGGAATCATCCATAGAAGCGGCACGAAACAGAGCAGAGCACCGTTGTTCCCTCAACGCTCCAAAGGATATGTCGTGGCCAGAACAAACCTAACTTCCGCTGAGAAGGAGAAGACCCACCGGAGCAGAGGCAACACCAGGGGCAGAGGTGGCAAGGGTAGCCACCTCGCCCCCACTTATAGAAAACTAAAAGACCAGAAAATGAAATGAGCCTGCAGGACGAAACCCTCTCTGCTTGCCTCTCGCCGCTCGACTCAGGAGAGCCCACACCTCACGCCGTTCGTCGCTCGCCTCTGGAGAAACCCCGCGGAGTCGCTAGTGAAACCCACGCAGTTCCCCGCTTGCTTCTGGTGATGCCCTCACTGCCTGAGGAGAACCCTTATTGATCGCCGCTCTGGAGAAGCCCTCTCCTACCTGAGTGAAGCCCTCGCTCACCTCTGGTGAAGCCTCACGCCGCTTGCCACTCACCTCTGGAGAAACCCAGATTTTATGAACCCCTCGCCGCCTGTGGAGAAGCCCTCGAACGCCTCAGGAGAAGAAATACAAGGACTGTGCCTGCCAAGGAAAACACTGTGCTAAGGAAGAACCCTCGCTGCTATCCGTTGTCGCTGCCTCTGACCGCTATGCTGTCCACTGCCCCCTATCTGCAATGTCGACTTTGCTATCCGCTGCCCCTGTCTGGTATGGAGCAACCAGTCAACTTTCTCATTGAACCGCTCGCCCCTGGACTAAGGCATTCCTCACCGCTCGTCACTCCTGCACTCGCCGCTCCTACTCCTACTCGCTCCAAGAAAAGCCCGTTTTCAAGGGTCAGCTTGCCGCTCCTACTCCTACTCGCTCGCCACAACTGCGCTCAACCCCCTACTCCTGCTCCTGCTCGCATCAAACAAAGTTTGTTGACAAGGGTCATTTCGCCGCTCCTACTCCTGCTCGCTCGCCGCTCCTGCGTTCGCCGCTCCTACTCCTGCTCGCTCGCCGCTCCTGCGTTCGCCGCTCCTGCTCCTGCGTTCGTCGCTCCTACTCCTACATTTGTCGCTCCTGCTCCTGCTCCTGCATTCGCCGCTCCTGCTCCTGCTCCTGCTCCTGCATTCGCCGCTCCTGCACTCAACCCCCTGCTCTTGCCGCTCCTGCTCCTGCGTTCGCCGCTCCTGCTCCTGCTCGCTCGCCACTCCTACGCTCAACCCCTTACTCCTGCTCCTGCTCGTACTAAACAAAGCCCGTTAACAAGGGTCATTTCGCCACTCATGCTCCTGCTCGCTCGTCGCACCTGCGTTCGTCGCTCCTACTCCTTCTCGCCGCACCTGTGTTCGCCGCTCTCTTGCTTAAAAGACCGAGCAAGTTGCAGGTTTTTATTATTATTGTTCTCATCGGAAATTTTGTTTCAATTGAACTTAAACTTCGATAAATGAAAACCTCCAAAGTCAACCTCTAAAATCATCGCTTTTTCAGTTAAGAAGCATCAGGGATACGGATAAAATCGGCTACTGGAATAACCAAATCAAAGATTGATTTTTGCAGACGGAAGCGGCAGGGATAAAATCGGTTGTTGAAACAACAAATTAAAGTTGTGTGAGAGGAAACCCAGATAATTAAAGCCTTCAATGTCGACCTTTGGCTTTTGCGGTTCAAAAAGGTCGTGTATTGGAAGAAATTATGCGCCGAGACTTCAAATAAAACTTATTCACAAATTCATTTCAAGGGAATTGGAAATTTTCTAGTTTAGGGTTTCTTTTCATGCATGATATGTTTAAAACGATAATAAAATCCTTCTTACTCGAGGGAGGTTCACCACATTTCCTTTGGAGGGTCCTTGCAATTGTCTTTCTAAAACTTCAAGATGTTAAGTCTACTTTCAGCATCCCCAAGCTTAAAGATGCAAGCTTATATTCATTCCCAATGTTTTGACATGAAACGCCTATTTAAAATTATTTATCTCAAAACTTTGATTGTTGTTTGCTTTGGCGTGACAGCATGCCCCCATTATAGCCCCATATTTGTCATACTTCGCAACTTATAAGTGAAGTGGAATTTGGTTCCAGTAAATCTACAACTCCTAATACATTTGAATGGACTGGAATTTAATATCTTGAACTTTGTGAAGCTAAATATGAACAGTACCACCAATCAACCTTACTAAAAGACAACGAGAAGATTGCCAAAGCACGCCAAATTCCATTTGATGTTACTACCCAATCCTTCTACTTACCAACCCAAGTTCAAACAAACTTTAGAGAGAAGATTGCAAAGATGATCCAAAACCATCCCGCAAGCTCTTCACCAGAGCTTACTACAGAACACCAAGGTCAGCACAAGTAATGTCCACCCTGCAATCAGTAGATACAAAAGCTTAGTATTGCTACTAAGCCAGAAAGACCTCACATTTTCATGCTCACTCGGCTACCCCGAGAAGAAACAGCTAAAATTGTCAAAGTTAGCACGGGAGAAGAATCCTACACTCCAGGAAGGAACCTGCCTTATATATGTTTCCGACAGTTTGATGATGATGGTCAAAAGAAAAGGGAATTCATCCGTTACACCACAGTACCACAGCCACTACATCTAGTACTAACACTGCACAATTTAATGATATTAGAGCCATGTTGGTTTGTTTCTCTATCTGTTTAGTTTTATATAGTTGCATCTTCTCTTGTTGTAGCGGACCCTTATCGTGCCCCAAGAATCACTGAGTTTTAGGTCGCAGCCATAAGAGCATAGACCATTTGTTGTAGGTGGAAGGCAAGACATTTAGGTGTACAACAAAATGGATTCAAATTTATCAACAATAAACTAGGTAGAGATTGAAGCACCAACTCCTCTGGTTTCTCTCCCAGGCCGAAAGTATTCTTACAGAGAAGCTTCGACTTCTGCTTCTACTATTTCTATTTTTGAAACCGACCCAAACCCAAATTGGCAAATCCTGCCAATTTTACCTGCTCAAGTATATAAATATTTGGCCTCTTCTTAGATTCAACTTCATTCTGTTGACATGAGTTTTACATCTCAATATGAACCCACCCAAATCCCTTTGCCTAAAAAGTCATAGATTGACTGGGCAAAATCCCAAGGTTTCAAATATTGCCATCTGGGCGCAATCTGTTTTGTCCTAAATGCTCTCATTCGACCATCCATGAATATCAATAGCCTTTGTGTTGTGATAGATACTTGGCATAACCAATTAGTCGATGCCATAATAGGAGGCTTTTCCAACCCTCTGCATGACGGCTTTGCCTTTGGTCTTGTCTATCCCAAGTATTCTGTGTCATTAGATGACTGTTACATCTACGACCTTCTACAAGCTTATATTCATCCCCAAAGTTTTGACATGAAACGCTTATCTAAAATAATTCAGCCTAAAACTTTGATTGTTGTTCGCTTTGGCAATGACAACATGCCCCCACTACAGCCCCATATCCATCATACTTCGCAACTTATAAGTGAGGTGGAATCTAGTTCCAGTAAATCTACAACTCATATTACATTTGAATGGACTGAAATCTAATGTCCTGAACTTTGGGAAGCTAAATATGAACAGTACCACCAATCAGCCTTACTAAGAGATAAACAAAATATTGCCAAAGCAGGCCCAATTCCATTTAATGTTGCTACCCAATCCTTCCAGTTATCAACCCAAGTTCAAACAACCTTTCGAGAGAAGGTTGCAGATATGGTTCCCATCCTGCAAGCTCCTCAACAAAGCTTACTATAGAACACCAAGGTCAGCACCAGCAGTGTCCAGTGTTCAATCAGTTGATACAAAAGCTTAGTACTGCTACTAAGCTAGAAAGACCTCACATTCTCATGCTCACTGGCTACCCCGAGAAGAAACAACTAAAATTATCAAAGTTAGCACGGGAGAAGAATCCTGCACTCCAAGAAGGAACCTGCCTTATATATCTTTCGGACAGTTTGATGATGATGGTCAAAAGAAAAGGGAATTCATCCCTTATGCCACAATACCAATAGCCACTGCGTCCTATACTTACACTACACAGCTTGACTATGCAAATCTCCAACTCGACCTCAAGTCAAAGAACATTGATGATTTGCACAATGATGTCCTTAAGGTTAAACAAGTAGTCTCTAAAGAAAAGAAAATGTGCAAGACGATTTTAACAAGATTAGAATTGCTAAATCACAAGATAGTTGGCATATCAGTCCTTTTAACAGCGAATACAAAGCTAGACCAAAGGCTGGCATCTATATCTCTGGTTTTGTCCATAACTATGCCAATCGTCAAGAAATTAGGATCTAAGGTTCAGATCCTGACTATTCTATTTTGGACAAACCATCAAAGTCGGCTATGTTTACAGATAATCCCAAAAACAAGATTAGGCACACTTTCAACTTTAGTGTAGCTAGTCATAAGCTACCTACGTGGAATTTTGGGATACAAACAACCGAAGAAGAAAAGATGGAGGTAGCTACTTCGGTCACAACATCCTTCTTGCAACAGGTGCAAGAAAAGGGTCTCGCCCTTTCAAAGGACCAAAATAAATCAGTTCCTTGTTTATGTAAAGCAAGAACTAGGTGTCCCTTTGTGGATTACCCAAGTTGGCGAAACATTCTGCCCCATATCAGTAACAATGGCTGGAGTTTTAGCTATGAGTGCGGCCATCCAAGCTATGCCGCAAGAACACATGTTTTTTCCAAATTGCCAGCCTAAGATTGAATTGGAGAATGCGACGAATCTGCTCAATAGCTGGGCAACGAAAAAATAGGTTGATGACCCTACCTTTCTCTCCATAGCATTGCACAACTCATTATCAATGGATTTGGTGGCTTAGCACATACATGGTGGCATTACGCCTCCACATAAGCCCAAGAAGCCATCAGTGACCATAACAATCCTGTTGTTTAGTTGCTCATTGCTCTACGTGCACAGTTTGTTGGCATTACAATTGATGAAGATCCAGACCATTACAGTGAATTGTTTATGTCTAACCCGTTAAGCAATCTTGGTCTTATGGAAGATTACTTTTGTTAAATGCAGGATTGACTCATCCGATCCAATTCCTATGCTAATACAGCATATCTCAAGAGGTATATCCAAAGTATGCCTAGCGTTCTTACCACTGCTATAAACAAATATTTTGAAGACAAACATATTTCTTTGTCGAGCATGACCTTAGTAATGGTCCATGGCCGCATCAAGAAAGTCATTGAAGAACATTGTTTAACTAAACGTGTTATGACTGAATTCAACGAGTTCAACAAGATCTTTTCAAATAAGATTTGCACAACAATTGGCCAAATGCCCAACTGGGGTAAGGGACCCTTCAATCATGACCCCAAATTCTCTTGTAAATCCAAAGATCCGCACTAGAAGCATCGGTCCTCAGAGAGTAAGTTTCAGCCAGAAGCTTACAAGAAGCCATATCAGCCTGGAAATAAGCCTTCTTGTAAAAGCGACCATTCCTTCGATACCGAAAGACTCCGGCTAAATCAGTCCAATGTTTTATTTAGAATAAGAAAGGTCATTACTATTAGGCAAATTAATGTCCACAAAAAGCACGGAAGCCAAAGCTAGCAGCTCTATTCACAGATACCTTAGAACCTACTATGTGGGATTTGTTCTACTGTGATTACGACGAAGACCCTACTAGAGAAATTTATTATCTAGAGGATGATTCTGAAGCAGAAGAAGAAGATGGAAGCCTCCTTCCCAGTTTCCATGGTAGTTTTGATGATGAAGATAGTTTGCAATCCTACCGCTTTTGTATGTTTCTATGATTAACAAGCGACTTGCAAACTTAAGGCAAAAGCTTGAGCAAACACCGCCATGGCAGATAAATCTCCGCATGAACATTCATGATTAGATCAAAAGAATTGAGGCCGCCATGACCACTTTAAACCATCCAGAACTATAGTCATCCAACCAAATGAAGACCAAGCAAAAGGAGAAGGTGATAGCTTACTCTGTTCCCTCCTACTGGCATCTGATTGAGTTATATGCTGACCATCCAGCCAAGCATCTAAAGCGACAACTTGTCAAGCATGCCTCTTGCACATCCATGCATATGCAGATCCACGACAAGTAAGAAAAGATTAGATCCCTTGCCGCAGAAATCCAGGTGCTCAAAGCACAACTGCACCAACTCGAGAAAGAAGTTGTTGAATCCTTTGATGATAATTTCAACCATCTAGGAACTAAGGCTCTAGACAGTTTGGAACAATCTTCCCCTTTCTCGCCTACACTAGATTATGCCCAACAACCCAATTCACCTGATTTCTCTACACTTTATCCTAGTAAGTCTCTCTCTCTCACCAGTCAACCTAAATTGTATATTCCTCTTACCTTTTGTCCCCCTGATTGTAAACCATATTCCTTAGATTATTTACTTATTTCGGGTGCTCATCTTAATTTAGCTCATCTACTTGGGCCTCCCCTGATCTCCTCCTGTCGATCACCTTGCCACAACGATGAAGTTCCCCACACCATCAATGAATCACTAAAACCAAATGGAAGATCTGCATGACCCTCCCCTGTAGAAGCCAACTCACCTCTACGGGTAGTTGAACTGCTTATCCCTGTTATGCCAGAATCCCTTGCCCATCGCAGAAGGAAACTATCCTGCTAATATCATGACACTCTGGTCATGAATGATTTCCTAGCATGCTCATATTACAACCTCCTCCCCCATAACTCTCGGCCATAATATATGCGATGATCGAGGCTAGGCCAATCTTGCCAAAGTGACTCAACAGTGTGAGCGCCTATCCCTCCATTGCTAACCCAAATCTTGAGCAACAATCTGCCTTGTCCTATAGTGAGGAATTCGGTGATCGACCATGTGTCCACCTATGAATGAATTAGTCTACTTGTTATCCCGACCATGCTCACTAAGGAGTGGAGTATCCCACCAATCCATTGGATCCTTGGATCCCATAACCATACTGGAGGTCCACAAACCCCAATCCTCTCTGTTTGTCGCTATGATATGTTGTTAGTTGTTGGGAGCCCTTTGTGCCCCGTCTTTGCCTCCTGTAGGTATCCAATAGGTAGGCACTGAGCATCAAGAACCCATGCCGCAAATATCCATTGTTATGTGCCTGCCAAATCACACAGTGAGATCTGTTATCCCAGCTCCTGATGATGTGCTCGGGTACTGCAAGAAGCCTAGGCATCATCCTGCCAACAAGGACTACTGTCCTCCGCACCTCATGCTCCCCTAACGCCTCAAGTTGTCCAACTGAAAAAGCACCATGTAACTCTCTCTCAGTCACCTTCCCAAGTGTGAACCTAGGGGTGGAACATATGCTACCTCGACAATCAACCATTCCATCCTTAAGTCTGTAACCGTCAACTTGTGCACCTACCAAGTGTCTCCACTGGAGAGTCTCCTCTTGGCCCATGACACATGGTGTCTCATCCAAGTGCCTAGGGTGAGTACCCCATGCCATGCTACCTGAATGGAGAGTGTCAAAGTGAAACAACTAAACTCTCTGCGATTGAAGCAATAGTGGAGGATGATGGGTGGGTATGTCCCAAAGAGTATGCTCAAGAGTCTTCCGAGATGCTCAAGAGTAATCCTACGAAAAACCCTCTCTCTGCCTCGGAACTATTGATAAGTCCCTCAAGGCCCTGCCTCCACTAAACATGGTGTCCCCAAATGCTCGACAATGTCCTCATCGATCCTAGGTGAGTTGCTTACAATGGTACACCTACTATTCTCGTCCATAAGTCTCACTAGAGGCAAAGCTCCAAGAACCGATTGCACCGCATCATGTCTCATTGCATACCACCAAGTACCACCTCACTCATTGAAATGCCATTGTATGTCGCAACCTATCCCTGTACACCATTGGATACCCCCGACTACAACTATACTATCATGTACCCTCCTATTTCTTGCCTGTGTCACTACACCTGTCACTCCCTGCACGTCCTCAATGCGATGTTATTCACTCCTACTCCACAGTGTAAACTGGCATGCTATGGTATACCACCATTTATCTCCATGCTCCTCTGTAGACCACTGCTCCTCGCTGCATAGACCTGCACACCACTAGGTATTATGGCCTAGAATTGGATATGTATGCATCATGCCACATCCCTCTATATAACATTGAATGCTACGACCTGACTCTGTGTAGTCTTGCATACCATTACCTACTACCATAACACCCTGTAACATATGGTATCCTGCATGTGCCAAAGTGTTCTCCACTCTGATAGTGACCCCACCATGACACACGTCATGTCCCCTCATCCATCCTAGTAGACCTGAGCACCCTAAATCCACTCCTGCTAAGGGGGATATCTTTGTTGTGTCGATCATCTATGACCCCTGAGTCCTAAACCTCAATGGGAGAACGTCGTCTCCATACAATATTCGATTTGGTGGCCTACCCATGCCACCTCCTCAAACCAGCTCCTGCTAGAGAATGTTAATCATCCTACGCCCCCATGTGCAACCAACATACCAAAACAACCAATGGATTCTGCTCAGAAACCACCTGGCCACTAGCATCCACTAGAGCTCCCCTAAGGAATGCATGCGTCAGGCATGGGGTTGACTATATCATCAATTCCATAGTCATCCCGCGTGTTTGATATCGGATAGGAAGCCCTGCCTAGATCCCAATGCCAACTTGGGCCTCCAACACCCTCAATGTCGAGAGTTCCCACTGAGCTCTACTCTGAACCACAACCATCTCCATGAGACTAGCCCACTCCACCAGGTACCAACTCAAAATATCTTACTATCCAACCCAAAGAGAGGGATCGAATGCACAAACTCTAGCTCATAGAACAAGCGTGACATGCGGATATTGCATCTTGTGCAACTTTGACCATCTCATACCACTACCCAGGTCAACACATGAGAGCTAATTGTAGCTTTGTCTCTCTCTCTCCAATGGGAAAAGGTGACCCAACAGCACTGCTAACCTGGTCATCCCCTTTGGTATGTCTACACAACTCTGCCTATCTCAATCAATTGCATAAGGGTGGGTTGATAGCGTTCTAGATCCTGTTAGTGTGCTTCTGAAGAGAACCATGCTGAAATCCCAATGTTTGGTCTCTGAATTCCCAAAAAGAGAGGGACGCCTGAATGCCATGACCCAATGATTGGTATGCCCTCCAATTTTCCCCCAATAACTCCAAATTAGTTGCAATCATGTCCAGATTCCCAACTGAGGAATGAATCAACTTCTTCCCCACATCAATCATCATTTGTTGTATCCTCACCACCACATTCCAGGTGATCGCCATGTTGTTTGATTCTAATCTTTCCCACAGGATAAGCCAATATTATGGCTCTGATACCACTGTAATGTTCCTAAACATGAATTTAAGTGATAAACCAATTAAACAGACAGTGCAACAGTGGAAAATAAAAAACATTTAGCAAACACCCATGAAACACTATAATACTGGAACTGTTGAGCCATCTATTATGAAATATGAGAGCATGAATACAATATATAAATGGAGTAGTGCACCTGGGCTTGTCTCAAGGACAAGATGGACCAAACCCAGGTGGTAGAATAGCTAGAAAGATGGATGTTCAGCTGTTGCTCTACTATGCTTTGTGTTGTCCTACTAAATTGTTGATTTGCTAACTTTGACCTACTGGAAAGTGTCCAAAAACTGCCCAAAAATTCTTCCATTTTAGCCTTAGACTCCTTGGACAAAACCCAAAAAAACCCATAAGAGAATTTCTTTGATTTTGACATTGGATTTTTGGTGTCTTGGGAGCTCCTCTCCGACTACATCTACTGACATTCAGCCAATTGGAAAGTTTCCAAAAACTACGCAGAAAATTCTGCCCTTTTAGGCTCAAACCTCCTTGGACAAAATCCGGAAAAGCCCAAAAGGGAATTTCTTTGATTTTGACTTTGGATTTTCGGCGTTTTAGGAGCTGCTCTCCGGCTACATCCACTGATTTTTGGCTTGCTAGAAAGTGCCCAAAAACTGCCCTAAAAATTCTACCATTTTAGCCTTAGACTCCTTGGACAAAACCCAGAAAAACCCAGAAGGGAATTTCTTTGATTTTGACTTTGGATTTTCAACCTTTTGTGAGCTACTCTCTAGCTACATCTGTTGACTTTCAGCCTGTTGAAAAGTGGTCAAAAAATTCTGCCATTTTAGCCTTAGACTCCTTGGAGAAAACCCAGAAAAAACCAGGAGGGAATTTCTCTGATTTTGACTTTGGATTTTCGGCCTCTTGGGTGGCTAAATCAACCTCTGCGTATTTCTGGTTACCCAGAAAACATGCAGTCTCTTCCTCTGCGTGAGTGGCTGAGCTATGAGTCGCTGCTGGAAGCTCCTGCAATCTCTATGGAACAACCTCCCTAGGGCAGGCACAGATGGTTCCCCAAAGTAGAGGTTGAATCTTCCCTGCGAAAGACTCATGGCTAAACAGCAAGTAGACTTGCTAAGAAACAGAGCGTACAAGAGTGAGTTTGTTTGTCAAATATTCAGAATGAATGCAAAATGAGGGTTGATCTCTCTTTATAACTACTTGGCCCCCCTTAGCCTCATGTGGGCCCCACCATTCACCCATTCGATTTTCCCTCCAAGCATATCGAATTTCTAATTTGAACTCTTATGTGTGTAGGCCCCACATTCCACCAGTAGCTAAATAAAGTCGATTTGGCCCCTAAGTCCCTATGTCAAAAGTGTGGGGCCCACTTCCTTAGTTAAAAATGTGCAAAATTGTGTAGCAGCCCCCTATTACTAATGTGTTTGAGAAGGGACATGAGATTTCTCCCCTTCCAAATGTTGCTTGCCCTCAAGCAACCTCAAAGCTAGGTGCTCCAAAATATGTTCACCCTCCAAGGTGGCATCCTCATCTGGTAAGTTCTTCCAATGCACCAAACATCGCTTGTCCTCAAGAAATGCCTGAACAAACACCCTCTCTGACTGTGGACCCCCACTATCACTGCAACTTCGCTAGGGTCCCAAATGTTCCATTAGATCATCCCTGGTCGTTGTACTATCCTATAGTGAAGGAGTCCCTCGATACCATGATCCCAAACCAACCTGATCAACTTGAAGCCCCCCTTGCTCCACTCACTTTCCTGCCAGATATGGGCATTAGAGCCCCTGTTTCTATCACCAACCAACTCACCTCTACGCATAGTTGAACTGTTTATCCCTGTTATGCCAGAATCCCCTGCCCATCGCAAAAGGAACCTATCCTGCTAACATCGTAACACTTTGGTCATGAATGACTGACTGCCTAGCATGCTCATACCAGAGCCTCCTCTCCCATAACTCTTGGCTATAATCTATGCGATGATCGAGGCTAGGATACTCTTGCCAAAGTGACTCAATAGTGCAAGCGCCTATCACTCCATGGCTAGCCCAAATCCTGAGCAACAATCTGCCTTGACCTATAGTGAGGACTTCGGTGATCGCCCGTGTGTCCGCCTGTGAATGAATCATTTTTCTTGTTATCTCGACCAAGCTCAGAAAGGAATGTAGTATCCCACCAATCCATTGGATCCATAGATCCCATAACCATATTGGAGGTCCACAAGCCCCAATCCTCTCTGTTTGTCGCTATGATATGCGGCTAGTTGTTGGGACCCATTTGTGCTCTGTCTCTGCCTCCTATAGGTATCCAATAGGTAGGCACTGAGCATCAAGAACCCGTGCCGCAAATATCCAGTTGTTCTATGCCTGTCAAATCACACAGCGAGATCTGTTATCCCAGCGCCTGGTGAAATGCTCAGGTACTACCAGAAGCCTAGGCATCATCCTGCCAACAAGGACTACTATCCTCTGCACCTCATTCTCCCCTAACGCCTCAAGTTGTCCAATTAAAAAAGCACTATGTAACTCCCTACCAGTTACCTCCCCAAGTGTGAAACTAGGGGTGGACTATATGCTACCCCAACAATCAAGCATGCCATCCCTAAGTCTATAACCGTCAACTCGTGCACCTACCAAGTGTCTCAACTGGAGAGTCTCCTCTTGGCCCATGACACATGGTGTCTCATCCAAGTGCCTAGGGTGAGTCCCCCATGCCCTACTGCCTAAATGGAGATTGTCAAAGTGAAACAACCAAACTCTCTGCGATTGTAAGCAACACTAGAGGATGATGGGTGGGTATGTCCCAAAGAGTATGATCAAGAGACTGTCGGAATGCTCAAGAGTAATCCTACGGACGACCCTCTCTCCACCTCAGAACTGTTGATAACTCCATGAGGCCTTGCCTCCACTAAACATGGTGTCCCCAAATGCTCGACAATATCCTCATCGATCCTAGGTGAGTTGCATCCAAAAGTACACCTACTATCCCTGTCCATATGTCTCCCTGGAGGAAAATCTCCAAGAGCCCTTTGCACCGTATCATGTGTCACTACATACCACCAAGTACCACCGCACTCCATGAAATGCCACTGTATGCTGCAACATATCCCTGTACACCACTGGATACCTTTGACTATGGCTATACCATCATGTACCCTCCTGTGTCCTGCCTGTGTCACTGCACTCAACGCGATGCAAGTCACTCCTCCTACCCCACAGTGTAAATTGACATGCTATGGTATACCACCATGTATCTCCATGCACCTCTATAGGCCATTGCTCCTTGTTGCATAGCCCTGCACACCACTGTGTGCTATGGCCTAGAATTGTGTCTGTATGCATCAGACGCTACGACCTGACTCTGTGTAGTCTTGTGTACCACTGCCTACTAATATACCACCCTGTAACATATGGTATCCTGCATGTGCCAAATTGTTCACCACTCCGATAGTGACCCCACCATGACACGCGTCATGTCCTCTCGTCCATCCTGGTAGACCTGAGCACCCTAACTCCACTCCTGCTAGGGGGGATATCTCTGCTGTGTCGATCGTCTGTGACCCTTGCGTCTTAAACCTCAATGGGAGAACATCGTCTCCATACAATATTCGGTCTTCTGGCCTACCCATGCCACCTCCTCAAACTAGCTCCTGTCAAAGAATGTTAATCATCCTATGCCCCCATGTGCAACCAACATGCCAAAACAACCAATGGATTCTGCTCACAAACCACCTGGCCAATAGCGCCAAGTGGAGCTCCCCTAAGGAATGCATGTGCTCAAGCATGGGGTTGACTACCTCATCAATGTCATAGCCATCTCGTACGTCTGATATCGGATAGGAAGCCCTGAGTGGATCTCAATGCCAAGTTGGGCCTCCAACATCCTCAATGTCTGAGAGCTCCCACTGAGCTACGACCATCTCCATGAGTCTAGCCTGTTACGCAGTAATTTGTCACCGTCCCTGTTACCCTTTCTCCCGCACCTTGGAGGACTCATTCCGGGACCTGTGAGAAGTGACATAACCTTAAAACACTTGCATTGTATCCCCTTGAGTATGTACTTCATATGCCCTGAAGACACCTTCTGCAAAATACCCATAAAAATAGCCCTTTTTCCATTGGCGTTGTTCCACATTGTATCACTCGCGCCAATGGGGGAAATCCTCCAAAGAGGGCGTGCCAGTTGGCGCTCTGTCTCAAATTTGCACTCGCGCCAGCCCAGTTGGGTAAAGTTTTTAACAATCAAACTTCCGAAGGTTCTTCCTAACCTATTCATGAACTTATTCCAGCTTGAGTTAGTTCAGTTGGGCTTCGAATCTCCATAGAAGGGAAGTAGTTCTCCACCTCTCATGGAAGCTTCCTAATGATAAGGCTAATCCCATGAATCTTGTGGATGATCCTAACTCCTTCTCATCTCTCTATATAAGCTTGTCCTTTTGCCTTTGACAAGCTAGTTAGTAATTCTACTCTTCAAGCTCGAAATTCTAAGTCCCAAAGTCTGAGAATTGCTAAGCTCATGCTACAAGAGGCCTTGTTCATCCCCATAAGGCTATATCTTTAATGAGGATATCCTTATCTAAGTAACCAAGGAGAGAGAGGCTTGTTCCCCATCCCCAACAAGCTTTGCAAGGCATGTGTTGCTGATCACCCAGCCAAAGGAGGATTTGACGTCAGAACTTGGTTGTATTCTTCTTTGTTTGTCAATAATCATAGACGACTATCATTATGGTTCCCCTCTTATTGTCTTTATAATGATGTTTGAGTTGTATCCTTTCTGACTGATACATAGTTGCATTTCTTGGATTTTATGCTTGTATTTGTGTTGTTCTTTGCATGTGCAGGTGCCTGTTCATGAGGATCATGAGGATTGTGACCAGCTGAAGCGAAAGAACGGGAGCAACGACTCTTCTACCAATACTAGCATTGGATTCGAGGTAGGCCCTCATCATCGGTCTTTACTTTGCAATTAGGAACCTACGTGTTAGCGTTGTTTGATTGTTGCTACACCCAATTTAGGCTAGTGGGATCGCCTCTTTCCACAGAGGGGATTTACCTACACAATAGGAAAGTTTCTCGTAAATCAAAAAACCAATCATTTTTCCAAGAAGCAAGTGAAGCATTAAATAAGTCTTCATTTACTCCAATATTACAGTGTGCCACAACATAGTGAGCAGATTCAGGTGCTATACCTTTCTCTTTGTCATTAGTTTTACTTTTAGGTTGGTTTCTTTCATGCTCAATTCTATCCCAATGCAACTTGCATGTGGACATCTCTTTTGCAGCGTATGCAGTGCAAATCTGACTTTTCTCCTTGAGAGTGTCTGCCCCCCCCCCACCTCTAGCGGAAGTCAAAAAGCTTCTTAAAGCTGGCTTCATTTACCCCATCCCACTCACAGATTGGGTCTCTAACATCATCCCTGTGGATAAAAAGTAGGGTACTATCCGCATCTGTGTTGATTATCGTGATATTAATCGAGCATGCCCAAAAGATAACTACCCCACACCCTTCATTGACCAACTCATTGATGAGTGTGCTGGGAGTGAGATATATTCGTTTATGGATGGCTTTTCTGGATATAACCAGATTAATATCGTGCCAGCTGATCAACACAAGATGGCCTTTATCTGTCCGTGGGGTACTTTCGCTTATAAAAAGCTCCCTTTCGGTCTTAAGAATGCCAGTGCCACTTTCCAACGTGTGATGTCTTATGCCTTTCATGATATCCAGCACATCGTGCAGCCTTATCTGGATGACCTTCCCGCTCATTCAACTAAACGCCAAGACCATCCGTCGCATCTCCGCGAAATTTTTCTCCGCTGTCAACACTACCATATTCGACTTAATCCACATAAATGTGTCTTCTGCATGGAGTTTGGTCGACTTCTCAGGTTTATCATCTCCCGAGAGGGAATCCGCTTGGATCCCCTTAAAGTCGAGGCCATTTTGAATCTTCCTCCCCCTGCTTCTTTGTGGAAACTACAGAGCTTGTAGGGTAAAGCAAACTTTTTACGAAGATTCATCCCGAATTATGCTGAGGTGGCAAAAGGTTTCACGCAGTTACTGAAGCGTGATACCCCGTTTCGATGGGATGCCATAGCTCAAGAGTCTTTTGAACATCTTAAAACTCTTCTGGTTTCCACCCCTTTGTTGCGTCCTCAAAATTACCATCGCAATTACACGTTGTATCTAGCCGCTGCTGATACCACCATCGGCATGGTTCTTGTTCAGGATGACGATGATGGCACTGAACATGTTATTTATTAGACACAGAATCTCGATATGCTTACGTCGAAAATTTGGCACTGGCCGTTGTTTGTGCCATCCAACGCTTCCGTCATTACATCTTTTTGCGTACTACAACAGTGATCTCTGATTGCAACCCAATGACGTACATTTTGTCATGTCAGTTGCTGGGGGGAAATACTCGAAGTGGATAGTCATCCTCCAAGAGTTCGACTTGGAATTTACTACTGCCAAGTCTAAGAAATTGCTTGTCTTCGCTAAATTGTTGTGTTCTTTTCCATCTATTGCTGCCTCCTCTCAGTTAGAGGATTCCATTCTGGACGAAACTCTCTTCCTCATTAGCACCCTCGATCCCTGGTACGGGGATATTATTGTCTACTTGCAGACGTCCTCCTTCCGTCCCGAGACATATAAGGATGCTCGCCAACGGATCCGACATCAAGCCCAACCATATCGCATCGTTGGGGACACCCTGTACCATCTCGACGTTGATTCTATTCTTCGCTGATGCTTGACTCTCGAAGAAGCAGAGAGAGTTTTAAATGACTGCCACTCTAGTGCTTGTGACGGTAAAATGTTTGCATATGCCACTGCACAAAAATCCTCCGTGCTGGCTACTTTTGGCCCTCCATTTTCAAGGATTGCATTCTTGTCGTCTGTTCATGTCATGAGTGCCAAATTTACCAATGGAAGATGCGTGCACCCCTTGCTCCACTGCACCCCGTTGTTACCGTCGGCCCTTTTGCCAAATGGGGCATCGATTATATGACTTGTAACCCTCGCTCGGTCGGGGGGCATGGGTACATCATCGTTGTTGTTGATTATTTCACGAAATGGGCCGAGGCAATGCCTACATTGTCTGAAGACGGTCACATCGCGGCATAGTTTTTGTTCAACCATGTTATTTCGCAGTTCGGAGTCCCCCAAGCCATCGTCACTGATCACGAAAAGCATTTTCGTAATCACATGATGACCGAGTTAACAACCCAGCTGGGCCTACGGCATGATAGTTCAACCCCATACTATCCTCAGGAAAACGGTCAAGTGGAAGCCATGAACAAGGTCTTGGTCACGATGCTTCAACGAACTGTTGGCATGCATAAGTCCAATTGGCATTTGATGTTATTCTCTGCTTTGTGGGCCTACCGCACCTTTGTGAAGGACGCCACTGGTTTCACTCCCTTTCAATTGGTTTATGGGCTGGAGGCTACCCATCCTATTGAGTGCGAGATTCCTTCATTAAAGATAGCCGTCGAATTGCTCCCTGATACTACTCCAGTAGAAGAGCGCCTTCTTTACTTAGAGCGACTGGATGAGACTCGTCAACTAGCTTCCTTAGCTATTGAAGCACAGAAGAAGCGAGTGAAAAATCACTTCGATAACACTGTTCATCCTCGCTCTTTCATTGAGGGAGACCTAGTACTGCTCTATGATCAACCCAATGATAAGCTGGGTGCACGAAAATTCGAGCCTATGTGGCACGGACCCTACATTGTGAAAAGAGTTTTGCAAAAAGGGGCCTACGAGCTTATTGATTATGAAGGGAATCCCTTGGATAAGCCCCGAAATGGGCTTTATTTGAGAAAATACTATGCATGAGTCCAAGCACTCTCTTTTTTGTATATACATGTGCTTTCAGCAAGTGTGTTGTGTGTGCATGTTTTCATGTTTTTGCCTTGGTATGTCAGCATGATTTCCGCTTATTGTGTCTTTTTCTTCTTGGACAGATGTCTGGATCGCCTTACATTGGTTTCGCTAATGGTGCCTCCCGCAGTACACGCAACTTGTCATCTACGGCATGGGTGATCTACGATCCTCATGGTGAGTTAGTAGACATTCAAGGGGTTTGTCTAGGTTGTACAACGAACAATGTTGCTGAATATAGTGTTGTGATTGAATTATTGGCTGAGGCGATTAACCTCAGCATTCGAACATTGGTTGTGAACTTGGACTCTCAGCTTGTCGTCCACCAACTCAATGGGCGTTATTCCGTCAGAGATCATCGGATCTTAAGGTTGTATTTACGTGTTAAGTTGTTAGAAAGGGATTTTGATTTCATTACTTATCAACTTATTCCAAGACGACTTAATACGTTAACCAATGCATTAGCTAGTTATGTGTTGGATAGGCATTTGCATAACATGTAATTCAACATAACGTAAGAAGCATAAAGTACAATAAACCATAAAACATATGTATATATATGTGTGTGTGTGTGTGTGTGTGTGTGTGTGTCCAAAATGTTTGCACCCCGTGCATCATCAAAAAATAATACATGTTTGTCTAAATACATCTGGAGACAACATGTCTCTCAAAAAATATGCATAGAAAAGAAAAATCCTAGATATCTAGTCTCAGTGGTTCTCATGGTAGCACGTCACCGCTCGCACTAAACTTCTCAGGAGTCGGTGGATGCGAGTTGGCACCCCTACCGTGTGCCTCTGGTATGCTAATGGGACATCCGCTAGCCGAGCGTAATCTGGAATCCCTCGAGTGATAGCCTCGAGGTTCTGAATGAGCTCTCCTCTATCACCACCCTCCTCCTGAGGATCCGCTGCTGTTGTTGTTGCTGTTGGGTGTCTCCTCACAATGGGAGACATGCTAGTTGGACGCTCTGGGCCAACATCTGCATATGCATATAAAGGTCATTAGGACAAGCATGTACTAACCAAAAAAATCATAAAAACACAAAATCAAAAAACGAGATCATATCAATCTCCTCATCCCAGTCCTCTCCCTCCGGCAGAGGGAGGTTAGGGTCTCCGCTGAAGTCTGTCCCCGTGTACAGCTAGTCCTCCATCACAATCAGCTGGCGGTGAAGCCACCTGAAAAACTCAGGTCTGAAAGACATCTTCTGACTGCCACCACCCCTTGGCATCAGTGTCGCCCATCGAGCCATCCTTGGCTCTCGAGGTGCCAGGTCAGGAACAAAGGCCCCTTGGCCCTAGAAGCTTAGGACACATTCCAAGAAGAACGTCACCAAGATGGAGCCATATCTGAACTATTGCATCTTTCCCTGCTTGGCCTTGGTCAGCTGCCTCTTCATATTGGTCGTCACTGCTGACGCCCAATTGAAGACTGTCGAACTAAGGCACTCTGTCACCAAGATCAGATGGTTCTTTGTAGCTTAGTGGGGCGCCTGTGCCCCCGCAGCTCGTGTGATGGTGAACAGTAATGCTCTGAGTGTCAGGTCCGAGACAGTGGGGATATCCACCTTCGAGCTACTCGACCCGTATCTTGCATCTGGGCAAACTCGAGCCTTCACCTCATCCATCTTCTCTCCAGATCGCCTGCTACCGGTTAGTCGAGGCACCGGCCCCCGTTGCAACAATCCAGTAAGGAAGTAGACATCAAATACATCCAACTCCAATACTTGGTCCCGTATTCGGAACACCTGTTCCTGTACATCCCACAAGTTGATCAAATATTGTAAGAGCTCTGGCTGAGCTCGTAAATAGGACAACAGCAAGTATTTCTTGAGCCCACACGCTTTGAGAGCCTCCATGTAGTCCTCATCTGTTAAGGCCAATGTGTCCACTTGGTCATGTTCTCGTTCTTTCCACACGATCACCATTTTTTAATATTTCCCTACAAACACAAGCCCAAAATATCAAGTTAGATCCTTGTATAACTTAAAAATGCAGGAAAATATGGTTTAAATTTGTTAGAGTTGACCAAAATATCTGCGCGGCCGTTGGTGTGACTGTTTCTAAAACAGTCGCGCCCATGGGCGCATGCCCTTTGGGAGTTTCCCCATTGGCGTGGGTCTGTGCCCGAAACCCGTGCCAATGGGCGCAACCCTTAATTTTAAAATCCTCCCTATAGGGGATGAAAAAACAATTTCAAACGAATTTCAAACAGATAGAAATGGAGTAAAGGAAGAGACCTCTTACCTGACACTGACGGCACTCCGAATGGTTGACTGGATTTGTCGCAATCACCGATTGAAGATCGCACACCAAAAGCCCTAATGTCACTCTCCAAAGGTAAAAAGTGAAAAGTAATTTTTCGTTTTACCATTTTCACCTATTTTATAGATTTTTGACCCTCAAATAGGTTGTAAAAGTCATTTTATGGATATTTTAATATATATTTGTGTCTAAAATGGATTTTACGCCGGTTTCTTGTGGAGTGACAGGTGTTTTTGCGGCTTAGGCGACGAAACGAGTTGTATTTTTACTTTTTCGGATTCGGTAAATACACGAAAAAGTCACTTTGGAGTCACCTTTTTACTCTTTTCTGACTCTCTAAACGTGAAAAGAATGCCGAGTTGATCCTCTCGACTCGTTAAATGTAAATGAGAGGCGGTCGTCTTTAAACCCTTTTCTAACCGTGTAAAAAATGAAAATATTGTCGGACCCTTGTCATTTCAGGTTCGTTAATGGTCACGAAGCGATGTGGTTTCAATCACTTTTTTACTTTTTCAGATCGGGATCACTATTTATGAAAAGTACTCCTTGGTCTTAATGATCGGGCAGTTCTTTCGAGCATTGTTTTATACTTTTTCGGGCTCAAGAGACACAACTTTACGAAAAAGGACACCCTTGGAGTTTACTTTTCTGTTGTCTTTTCGAACTCTCTAAACATGAAAAGGCGTCGAGTTCTTCCTTTGTCAAACTCGTTAAAACTTAATGACAACGGATTCCATCAAAATGATGCCTCTCAAGCATATGCTATCCCCGTCAAGCTTGTCATCCAAAAATAACCGGGGTACTCGCCAGAAATGGTGGGGAAAAAGGAACCACAATTTTCATCGTGTCGGCAGTATGTCACTCTTGAACATGGCACTTGTCTGCATTCGTGTCTGGGTGGGGACATCTCATCTTGTTTTCACACTTGCCTCCATGGGTTTGGGTTATCCTGTTTGACCTCTCATCTACTCATTGCCTTGTCGCCATGACCCCTGATCATTTGATGTCAAATACTGCCAAGCCCATTGTCGTGCCGCCAATATGTTCAAGAGAAGTTGACCTCTACAGAATACTTAACCTCCCTCTGATACCTCGCACAAAACATCTTATCCTTCTCTATCTCATGTTGATGATGTGGGAAACATTATGGCCCACCTTCGATCAAGGTCACTTCCTGTCAACTTCAGCTCATTATCCAGGAAGTTGACTTAGAGGCTCCCTTCAGGTACTTTGGAGCCTGCATGCCTCAATGGCAGGTTCTTCGTGTTCAACATGAGGTTTTCATCATTGGCCTCCGATCAAGTGATTCTACGGGTGTTTGACGCCAGCTCACTGATTCGCACACCGTGGATTGTACCTATAGTACCTTGAGGACCATTGTCGTTATTGGTGGTACCTCTCGCGTCTGTTAACAATTTTCATCATTGACTGGTAATCAGACGATGTTCTTACATGTTCGATTTCGACTCCCATATTCACATGCTTGAACTTGTACTTTGTTCGGGTTGAGATGGAGCGCAAGACCCTGGACTTTGTCTGTTGAGATCCAGGTTGCATTTTGTGGATTATTATAATCATTACATGACTCATTCACTGGATGGATGCGACCATGCCTGAGCCTATTCATTGATCCTCGTTGGATGGCTACGCCCATACCTTGGATCCAGATTTTTATGTACTTTGCTATGGATGGCTATGCCCATACCACATACATCATGTACTTGAGATATCAGTTGTACTCCGTGCAGGTTCTCCGGTGGTCGTGTTTTCAGTCGACCATGTTCTTGTAAAGCATTTCACCCCTCTCTCTCGGGCCTCACGCTTTAGGGGGCATCTGTTACATAGTATTTTGTCACCATCCCTGTTACCCCTTCTCCCACACATTGGAGGACTTATTCTGGGACCTGTGAGAAGTGACATAACCTGAAAACACTTGCATTATATCCCCTTGAGTATATACTTCATATACCCTGAAGACACCTCCTACAAAATACCCATAAAAATAGCCCTTTTTCCATTAGTGTTGTTCCTCAGTGTATCATTCGCGCCAATGGGGGAAATCCTCCAAAGAGGGCGCGCCAGCTGGCGCTCTGTCTCAGAGTCGCACTAGCGCCAACCCAGTTGGGTAAAGTTTTTAACAAACCAACTTGCGAAGGTTCTTCCTAACCTATTCATGAACTGATTCCAGTTTGAGGTAGTTCAGTTGGGCTTTGAATCTCCATAGAATGGAAGTAGTTCTCCACCTCTCATGGAAGCTTCCTAATGATAAGGACAATCCCATGAATCTTGTGGATGATCTTATCTCCTTCTACTCTCTCTATATAAGCTTGTCCCTTTGCCTTTGACAAGCTAGTTAGTAATTCTACTTTTCAAGCTCCAATTCTAAGCCCCAGAGTCTGAGACTTGCTAAGCTCATGCTACAAGAGGCCTTGTTCATCCCCATAAGGCTACATCTTTAATGAGGAGATCTTTGTCCAAGTAACCAAGGAGAGAGAGGCTTGTTCCCCCTCCCCAACAAGCTTTGCAAGGCATGTGTTGCTGATCACCCAGCCAAAGGAGGATTTGACGTCAGAACTTGGTTGTATTCTTCTTTGTTTGTCAATAATAATAGACGACTATCATTATGGTTCCACTCTTATTGTCTTTATAATGATGTTTGAGTTGTATCCTTTCTGACTGATACATAGTTTCATTTCTTGGATTTTATGCTTGTATTTGTGTTGTTCTTTGCATGTGCAGGTGTCTATTCACAAGGATCGTGAGGATTGTGACCAGCTGAAGCGAAAGAACGGTAGCAACGACTCTTCTACAAATACTAGCGTTGGATTCGAGGTAGGCCCTCATCATCGGTATTTACTTTGCAATTAGGAACCTGCGTGTTAGCGTTGTTTGATTGTTGCTAGACCCCATTTAGGCTAGTGGGATCGCCTCTATCCGTAGAGGGGATTTACCTACACAATAGGAAAGTTTCTCGTAAATCAAGCAACCAATCATTTTTCCAAGAAGCAAGTGAAGCATTAAATAAGTCTTCATTTACTCCAATATTACAGTGTGCCACAACATAGTGAGCAGATTCAGGTGCTATACCTTTCTCTTTGTCATTAGTTTTACTTTTAGGTTGGTTTCTTTCATGCTCAATTCTGTCCCAATGAAACTTGCATGTGGACATATCTTTTGCAGCGTATGCAGTGCAAATCTGACTTTTCTCCTTGAGAGTGTCTGCCCCCCCCTACCTCTAAAATTTCTTCCTCTTCCTCTTCGACCACCTCTTCCTCTCAAATAATTTAGAACAAGATTCTTCTTTCTATGTGTAAGGCACACAGCCTCTTCAGAAGACTGAGGAGTTGTCTTCTTCCCAAAAGCTTTCTCTCTTTCAACAAATTTTTTCACAAGGGATTCAAAGGTAATATCTTTGAGTTTTCCATTTGTTTGCAATGAATCAAGATAATTTGAGTAAGGGGGATAAAGTGCCTTGAGAAAATCTATCAGAGGAATGTCCAGTTCAACATTAGTGACTTTGATATCATGCATAATAGATTTTACTTCTGATGCAAGAGCAAGAGGATCATTATTTTGTAATTCAAGGGTGAACAATTTAATCATGAGTTGAACAACTTCAAGTGCAGAGTGTGAGTCATAGAGTTCCTTTAGTTTTTCTAAGGCTTTGAAAGCATTTGAAAATGGATAAATATGGTGACTCACCTCTTCATTTACTGATGCTGCAATCAATGCATAAGCCTTGTTGTTCTTATTTTCTCAAATGGTGAATTCCTTGTCTGAGGTAAGTTGTTATGGCTCTTTGTCTTCGTTTCCAACACACACTCCTTTCCACAACTCATTAAAAATGAGAGTGTGTTGGATTTTTTGAGACCACTTAGGATAGTTCTCCTTCCCATTGAGAATCACTCCCACAACAAATATCAATGAGTGCATTTTAAAAATATGTACTGTGTAAAAAAAAATGCTCTTCTGCTGGTAAAAACATGATGCAAGAGACTAGGAGGTTGATGAAAATGAGGTGGTAGTCTATAATTTGACCACTGGTTAACTTTGTAACCTCATCAACAAAGCTGCATATTTACACAATTCGCGGACCTATGGGTTATGGGCCCACAACATTTTATTAATTTATTTATCACAGCCAGAATGAACACGATTTCTTTAACGTTTATGACTGGAACCCAAACAAATCTAATCTCCTTTATGATCATTTTGCATTTTCCAGAAATGTTAACCTATACGCATGTTGTGATGCAATTATCGTCCTATCAATCAACCAACGAATGGTCATGATGGCCGAAACTCAATGAGGTTTTAATCCTGTTGTATAAAACCTTATCGCGTCCAAAATTCAAATTAACGCACATGCATTTCCGACGCGATATGCATCCGATTACCCATTGAATGGATGGTCCAATCACTCTGAACCTTAAACTCTTTTTAATGATTTTATCGGGTCCACTAGCTGAGGCAACTTGCTTGCAATTTCCCGCGCGATCACTGTGTGTCTTCTTAAATCTGGTTCTGTATGTGGATTTTTCAAATCACTGTCATTTTATGAAGCGCTTCAATCCGCGCCGTTGATATCACTTCTCCAGATCCAACGGATATCGCATCGTCCGCTCACCAACTAACTCGGACGATCTCCACCATCGATGTGACCCGTCCAATCGAATGACTGTTGCACAATCTTGTGTGAAATATTTCACAACTGATATCAGGTCGAGAGCACACAAGAAGAGTGGTTTTCCAGTGCTACGTGTCACCTGCTAAGGTTAATCACGTGAATTTTAGGAATACCATTTACCACTTCCCACTTATCAATATCACCCACGTGCTTAATTCATACTTTTAATAAAGGCACTTAAGGAAAGATTTAGCGCTAAAACTCAATATTAACGCTCAACACTAATTGACCGTGATTTATAAATAAAATGTATGAACACAAAAAAATACCTCTCATAACCAGTTGAACGTCTGCAATAGTTGCTAGAGAGGGGAAGCAGTTGTGAGAGAGGGAAAAACCTGTGGAGTGGTTGTAAGAGGCCAATTCTGCAAAATAGGTAGAACATAGGTAGAAGGGAGTTGCAGAGCAGAGAGGGAAGCCAAAAATGGTGCTAGATCTAATACCATGTCAGACTAGGAGGTAACTCCTCAAAATGTAATCGTATTATTCATTCAGGTTGTTCATTATTATATACAAGAGGGAGTGACTGTTCAATTCATCTCCCAATGACTCTCCATTTTCTATATTATTTATTTACATTAATTATATTTTTTCACCCAATCCCTATGATTAGGTGTCAACATGGTGCTCCCTTGAGAGGGAGACTCAAATCCCACCAGAAGAGGAGCTTTTTGCTCCAAAAGAGGAACCTGAAGAAGTTGTGGAGTAGCCACAAGTTTAGGAGAAGAGAGTGAAGAAAACCACTCAAGCATAACCATCCAAAGAAGGCAGGAACAGGACCAAGGAAGTTTAGAGACTTGTGCAGTATGAGAGGGAGAATGTGGGTTCTCCTTCAAATTAGCATAGGCATAGGAGGTCACCAGATCGATACACTAACTACATGGTTCTAATAATTGATATTGTAAAGACTGAGCCATCATCTTTCAAGGAAGTAGTAGAGAAACCTGTATGGGTTGATGTAATGGTTGAGGAATACAAATCCATTGTAAAGAACAGTGTTTGGGAATTTGTCCCAAACTAGCAGACAAATTCGTTGTGGGATCGAGATGGATCTTCAAGGTAAAGCATGTAGTAGGTGGAAACATACAAAATTACAAGGCCATATTTTTGGCCAAGGGGTACTCTCAAGTTGAGAGGATTGACTGTGAGGATACCTTTTCTCATGTAGCAAGATACTCATCCATTAGATCAATTCTTGCTTTGGCTGCACAAATGGGGTGGAAGATCCACCAGATGCATGTGAAAACAACATTCCTCAATGGAGTGATTGAGGAGGAGGTGTATATCGAGAAACCAAAAGGCTTTGAGACTTTTAATATGGAGTACCATGTTTCCATACTCAAGTGAGCATTGTATGGTCTCAAGCAAGCACCTCATGCTTGGTACACCAGGATCGATAGCCATCTCACTAGTTTGGGCTTCACCAAAAGTGAAGCGCATGCAAACCTTTATCATATCTTGGTAGAAGGTAAATTGTTGATTATTGTATTATATGTTGATGATTTGATTTTAAGTAGTGATGAGAAACTAATCAAATCTTGCAAGGAGGACCTTGCAAGAGAGTTTGAAATGAAGGACATGGGTCTCATGCACTACTTCCTAGGATTGGAAGTATGGGAAGGTGATGGGGAAATGTTTGCCTCTAATGGAAATTATGCCAATGAGATACTTCAGAGATTCTTCATCAACATTTGCAAACCCATGGAGACACCTCTAGTGACCAACTGGAGGAAAGAGGATGCCACTTCAGGTGAGGAAATAGATGTTATTGTTTACCAATAGTTGGTGGGTTACTAATGTATCTTGTGAACACCACAACCAAATATGTGTTATGTAGTCAACTAGATAAGCCAAGCAATGGTTAGGAAAACAAAATTGTTTTGGAGGGAAGTTAAGCATGTTCTACGATATCTTAGAGGCACTACCCATTTGGGACTATGGTATAGATGGACAGAGGGAGTGAAGCTATGTGGCTTCAAAAATGCGGATTAGGTGGGGAGTCCATTAGACCGAAAGAGTATATCAGGTGGAACTTTTAGTGTTGGGTCCACATCGATTTCTTGGTACATGTTGAACCTCAGAATTACCTTCTCCTTGACATTTTTTCTCACCTTTTTCCCTCACTTTCTCATAATATTACAGACCCAATCAATGATAAATGCTAGGTTTTGTCTTAAGGAAAGCATTAAAATGATCGCCATATTAAATTTTCATGTTCTTGCTATTTGAATAGATTTTTGCAAATTAGCTACAGAACGCAACCTATTTTGCAGCTAACTATGGATTCGGTTGCTACTCTCATGGTTTGGCAGGTTCCAGGTGTCAAATGAAGAATTGGGCCACATGGGAATCTCTAGAATCCTCTCCACATGGATTCTATCCTATTCACTCGGTCCAGATCGACGGAAAAGCAAGCCTAAGGCCATGGTCAAGGATGGACTCAAAGTACGTTATCTGAAAGTAGTAGGACTCTTGATTTCCTCTTTCGTAGCTAATCAAGAGTCTAATATTTCTGTTGCAAATCTAATTCGAATTAGCCACTTGTAGATAATCAGAAGCTTAAACAGTCCTACTACAATTTGAATTAACCACCTGTAGCAAGTTTATCTCATAAATAGTCATGTTAAATTTAATTCGAATTAGCCACCTGTAGCAAGTTTATCTCATAAATAGTCATGTTAAATTTAATTCAAATTAGCCACCTGTAGCAAGTTTGTCTCATAAACAGTTATGTTATTTTCCTTTAAATATCGGTTGCATGGAACTGAGAGAAGTTAGAAGTTAGAAGGAATTACATGTTAATTTCAGGCTTTTTGTTGATACTCTGTATTCAGAGTTCATTTTTTTCATAATACAAATTTCATGTTGCCAATGATCGTTTAAAGTGCATCCTTAACTAGCTAGCATTCTAGCCACGTCAATTGCAGAGGGCCCCTGAACTGAAGGAGGTTTTTCATTTGTTGTTTTTAGTTCACTTTCCATTTCTCTGTTTTTAGAAAAACTGTTTTCTAAATTAGGATGATATTTCATTTTAGTTTTTAATCAATAGCATAATGATAAATCACAATTGTGCATCCTCATTCTTCTAAGATATTTCATGGAGAAAAACTACTACATTTCCAAACTGAATTAAGATTGAAGTAATAAGAACACATAGTTGCTTAGTTTTCTTACTGTTTTGTCATTCATTTTCTTAGAATATAATTGTCAATTAACTGTGTTAATGGATGTTTTCAAAAGCCATTTCAAGATGATGATGATCCTAAACTAAATGGTTAAATGTCTAATTCATACAGTGATTGAATTTACTCAGTACATTGTTATTTTCCTAGGAACTTAGGAACTAAGGTATAATTGATTTCTTGCACAACACTTCAAGAGGGTAATGCTTCACATTTGAATGTTGGAGAAACTTAAAAATACGTTAGTTGTTTACAGTTAGTTTTACATCATTTTACCTTTTTTCTTTCAGATCCTCACTTAGTTGCATCACTGATATTCCCAATAATCATTTCAAGGAGATTGATTTAATCATATTCCAAAATTGAATGGTTGAATGTTTAATGAATGTAATTACTGAGTTACCTTTTGCATCAATTTCATTCTTGGTTTTAAGAATTAGATCCATGGATTAGGATTAATGATAAGATAAGATAGATGCTCTATTTTTTTTATTAGGTTCTAACTAGCCAACAGTTCTTGGTCCATTTTTAGGAAATTAGATTAACTTAGAAACATTTCCTTTCCTTTAAAATTCATTAGATTCACTTAAATTTTATCATTGTTTCAGGTTGTACATTCCTAGACATCAAAGAAAAAAAACCCCCAAAAACAACATAAAAAAAAAAAAAAAAAAAAAAAAAAAAAACGAAGTAAGAAACCTCGGTTGATAATTTATCCAAGAAGTTTAGGACACTAAATTGACTAAACAGTACAGCAGGAAGAAAATATCCGTGGCACTCATCTCGATAGAAGTAGAATACATGGTTGTTAGTCAAGCAGCATGTGAGGTGATATGGATGAGAAATATACATGTTGTATTGTTTGGTCAGATGATGGATCAACCTATGATCTTCAGTGATAATCAGATTTGCATCAAGCTCTCTGACAATCCTGTTTTTCATAGTCGATCCAAGCATATAGATATCTGGTATAACCATTTATGGGATTGTGTGAAGAGGTATATAATGATGTTACAGTACATTCTGGTAGAGGCAAAAGACGTTGATATTTTGACAAAGGCCTTGTCAAGAGGGAAGTTCGAGTTCCACAGACGTAGGATAGGAGTTGTTGATAATCCCTTTCTTACTGAGTGGGAGTGTTGAAAATGCAGCAAGAAAATATGAGCTTGACTTTGCCTTGGTCAAACTAGAGAAAAATTGAATTTCCATTTCAGCAGAAATCTTGGAGGTAGTTAACTCAGGTGACATGGCACCTTTCACTTAGTTAACTTAGTTAATTAGAGTTGGGAAATCTTGAGTTCAATTCAGTATGATTTATTGCTCATTTGTAGAAATATATTTTAGTTAAATTGAGTTATGGCCAGTTAAACCAGTTCTAACTATTAGAGGAACTAGTGGAAGGTCAAGTTATGGAAGTGTAACTTCAACCAGACTCAGTGATCAACTAGTTAACTAATCAATCATCCCAAAATAACTTATGCATGCAAATGATTCGAGTTACCGAACTGAGATGGAGATTCCAAGGCAGTGTACTATCAATTGTAGACTATTCCGAAGTGGGCATGTGGTCCATGCAGTCAGAGGATGAGCCTTGAGGAATTTCAATCCAATTGAGGGAATTTCCTAAATAACAGGGGCTAATTCCCTTAAGGAACAATGCATATAAATAAGAGCTTGGAGGGCTTGAAAATTGGCAAGTGTTGGCCAGAGTCAGTCAGGAAGGAAGAGAGATAGACTATACACTTGCAAGTTGTGCTCGAGCTTGAGGAAGCATATGTATTAATCTCTATTCTTTGATTAATGCAATCATATAGGAAGGGGTTTTGAGCAGTTGCTTTCCCCTAGATAACTATTTGTACATGTGTGATGTTTCTTTTTTCATGTGTATGATTTGTGTCCTAGGTTGTGAAGTGTATTCCACAGAACATTAGAGTAGCTTTGAGTCTTAGATTTAGTAAATTTCATGAGCAATTTCGAATCTACATCATAATTTCTACATATAATTATATACATATGGTTTGTTGATATGTTTAATTCCATGTTATTCAATCTCAATTGAATGTAGGTCATTTGCATTATGAACCTCTGAAAGAAATGTGTGATTTTCTAAACTGTGTTCAAGGTTTTTGATTATTTATTATGCAATATTAAATGCATTTGTGAATTAAATATTTATTATGTAATATTCAATGGAAGTGTCTTTTTAGTGTGTGTGAAGGAGAAGTGTTGTGTGGGAGAAAAGGTGTGTGAAGCAAGGAACACAATGTTTCTTCTAGAATGTTCCAATGCTCCACATAAATTTATCATCTCCAAATTTCTTCCACACACTTCCCTCTCGCACGACAATACATAGTATCAGCCACTTATTAATAGTTTCATATAACGCCCATCATGTATTCGATGAATTAAATGTTGAAAAGACTGATATTTACCCACATGGTTGTTTACTTTTAATCATATATACTAGGTAACTTTAATCGTAGGTTATTGGTGATGTTTCTGACATTTTGTGAATGTCTTGTGGCAGGACAACATTATATTTTTCAATGAACAAAAAAATTGGTAATATGAACCTATTAGCATGAAACATACAAGTGATGAGGGCACGAATATAACCACGCTAGAATGAAAATTAGTCAATGAGAACAGAAATTGGGATGATAAAAAAAATGTCAATGGCATCTTTATCTTGGATAGAAATATTTCATAACATGTTTCCCAAGAAAAATAGTAGCAGATGGTGATTATATAGGAAAACAAGAATTGTACAGCTAAACGAAATTGAGAACATCATTGATTAATCAAGAATTTTAAAGTACAAAGTACAAATGGGTAGCAGAGTGAGGAAAGAAGCTATTTTCAATGATACAGTTAACTTATTTGCATATATTGATAGGAACTTTTAGTGATTGATTGCGTATTTGGAATAGAAGAGTACACAATTCTTGTGTTCATTGTTTGTAGAATTCGGAGCTTCTATTGCCTTACATAAACTATTATCTAAAAAGTTGGCATCGAATAGGATCACATCTTCAGCTTTCAATTGTCTTTGAACGACATATCTAACTATCGTATGAAAATTATGCAATTTTGAACATAAGGCCATTGCGATACAATATTAATTCATTATTGATGAGTGTAGAGGTGTGGTTGTCTAAAGTTACAGAAGAAGCACAATGGAATTTTTTTCCACACATCTACACTCCGTGGAGCTTCCTCCACTCCTCTGCACTCTGCACAACAACTATTTGTTGTTACATTGTGTAGAGTGATTTATATTATAATAACAGTTTAATATAATATAATATAATATAATATGTGGTGGATAGATCCTGGTGGTTTTTGGGAGAGACGATGGCCACTACAACCATGAATGGTAAAGATTGTCTTGCAATGATTGTCTACATGCTCGGAAAGGGCTACACTATCCATGCTACAGCGAGCGATCCAGAGTACAAGGAAAAGGTGAAGCATCTCTTGGACATTTCAGAAGGTGGGGAGAAGCTCAGGCTCCTCAAAGTAGATCTAATCGAAGAAGGAAGTTTTGGCGCTGCCATCAATGGCCATGTGGCCAGTCCTGTTGACTTCACTCCCAACGATCCTGAGTTTCACTCACATTGGGAAGGAGGAATGAGGATGGCATGTGGAGCTAGGGTTTATCAGAGCTCTGAACCTGAGCTGGGCACTTACACATTGGTCAATCTCGACATAGTAACCTGCGGCAACCTTGCATGTGGCCAGAACCTTGTCTTGTACATTCTGGTGGCTAGACTATGAGCGTACATTTGGCCTGTTCTAGGAAACGCATGAAAGGCCATTTTGAACCCCCAAAAGAACTCAGGAAAGGCAGAAGGACTGGATTAGCAATTGATGAATCATTTTGGGTGTGCTCTAAACTAGAATAAACCCTTCCAATCACCCACGAGCCTCTCTTCGAGGGCTTATGGGTTTTGTTTTCCTCAATAGAGACAGTGGAAAAGGCACACGATGACTACACAAAGCAGGAAATCGGTAGGTTGCACCGTGAGCTAGAGCATGAACCCTCAGAGGCAGAAACATACCCACAGGGGACATGGATGACCTATCCCTTTCCGAAACAAGGCATTCCTCATAGATCTGAATGGGGGATCTCTAAATTGGGCTGCTAGATGGTAGATCGACCGATGTATTGGTCAGATCCGGTCAATCACAACTGCGTTCTCCCTGTCCTCTACTGGCTCGACGAATCTACAAAAAATGTCTTCTCTCTGCTGGACTAGGCACAATAGAATATTTCCAGGGATTTTCGCTTGGGTACTCTGACTATAGAGCTATTAACAGTACGCCCTGAGGAACCCCTTATGTGTAAAAGAGAGCTAGTTTAGTTGCCAACCCATGAACAGGATCACAATGAACATAAGATTTTCACAGACACAACACTGGGATGGGAAGAGCCCTACTCGAGAGTCCACATGGAATACACAGGTGGGCATCAGACAAAGGGAAATGACAGGCACACTACTGAGGTAGATTCGATAGACATCTTCAACAAAAAGTTGGAAGGCAGACATCTCTACTAGACACTCTGGAAAGGGATGAGGATCAAAGACTTAAAACAAGAAATACAACTTTACCATGGGATACCAGCAAGAAATCAAAATCTGATATATTCAGGACATAGTCTACAGGACAATCACACGCTACAGGATTATGGCACCATAAGGGATTTGACTATCATAATCAATCTGCATCTGCAGGGCAGATGTTCTAGAACCAACACAAGAAACATAGGCTCTTTTAAAGATGCATTCAAATGAAAGGCAAAAGCACAAACCAAACCAGCAACAGTGGCCAAGCTACCAGGGCCTTACATCATGGAACAAAAACCTGAAAATCCTATTCTCACAGTGTCCTCAATGCCTGAGGTAAATATCTTATATTCAGATCTCTATAACAATGCAGTTATATGTAGATTTAATGGCTTTTTGCCAAAATTTAATGTTCTACACCAATGGATACATGATGCATGGTCACCAAATTGTGAAATCTATCTATGCCCCAAGGGGTTTTTCATAGTCAGATTCAACACATCACAAGAACGAGAACATATCATCAATAGGGGACCATGGTTCTGGGGCAATGTTGGGCTCTTCATGACCCTGTGGTTCCCATAATTTGATGCCAACACTATGGTGGTATCAAAAATACCAGTTTGGGTCAGGTTGCATAACCTCCCGTTACACTTCTGGCATCCTAATGTATTAATTTCCATTAGGAACTCCCTGGGAAAATTCCTAAAGATTGATGGGGATAGACTTACAAGGGGAATATTCACTTTTTCCAAGATATGTGTTGAAATAAATCTCATCCAAGGGTTACCAAACAACATCACATTGAATTTCAACAACTCACAGTGGACTCAACCATTAGACTATGAAAACACAACTTTTCAGTGTTGTGGATGTTTACAAACAGGCCACCTACATAGCGCCTGCCCACTGGCCAAAAAAGACCCCAAATAGAATAAGAAGCAACAGAAAAATCCAAAAGGCTGGCAGTACACAAACCCCCTAGAAGAAGAAGCAAAAATAACAGAACCAACAAAAAACAAAGCAGAATTGGATGCTCAAAAGGGCCAAAACAACACACAAAAGGAGGATCCCAGCAACCCCCCTCAGTAACAAGAGAACCAAATGGAAATAAGTGGAAGCAAAAGAGCACACAAATCAAAAGGCTCGGACTCAAACAAAGAATACCCCACAAATTCCAATGAAAAACAGTTGGCCATTGTAACATCCACTCCCAACGCTAGAGGTTGGAGAAAAGTGGAAAAGAAGAAAGGTAGAAAAGAATAGGCTCAACTATAATTTTTTAATTTTTTTGTAACCTGTAAAACAGGAACAACTCATATGCATATGAAATTTAACATCTACAACATGTAATTTTGTCTTATGAATAAAATTACGCTCTTTCCAAGGGGAAAAAAATATAATATAATATGTGGACTATACAAATGGTTTAATTTCAAAATTTGTGAAAATTTTCATTGAACAAATTTCCATAAGCAAAAACAACTAGCTAATTGATTAATATGTAGTGTTGCGTAGGAGGGAGGCGTGCAGAAGAAATATGCGGGGAATTTTATGCATAGGTATAGAATATTTTGAAAGAGAGTTTATGCTCCTTGCTCCATACAACTGGCTTGAATCAAAAGGCATAATGCAATATTTTTCCCGCATCCTTGCACTCTACATAGATTTAAATGATTAGAACATATAACATAAAATGCACTAGTCTAATTGTAATTGATGCTCAATATGAATTCTCACACTCTGCACAATTAAAGAAAATGCGCCTCCACACTTTGAACAATGTATGAAAATATTTCGTTATAATTCCAGGACATATTGGTGATTGGCTACATGTGTGAAAGGTGGAGGTGCACAGAAAAATGTGTGAAGTTTCTTTTCATTGTGTGTAGTATCAATCCACACAAATAAGATTGTGGAGAGAAATATTTCATTATGAGCATGACAATATTTAAGCTTAATATTCCTCAATATATCCTCAATATAATTTTTTGGGCTTTGCACAATGGATGAACCTTCACCTCCGCACACATTCTTCTCCTTATAAATAAACTGATATAATTGCTCAATATGAAATCCTGGACTATGCATAATGTATGAATTCACACCATCGTACTTTGAACAATGTATGAAAATATTTCTTTATAATTCCAGAATATATTGTTGATCGACCACATGTGTGGAATGTGTAGGTACATAAAAAATTGCACAAAGTTGCTTTTCATTGTGCATAGTGCACAAGTGTAGATGTGAAATGAAGAACTCTCTGATAAGTCAAAACGAAGAATTCTTGAATAATGAAAAAATGTGTATCCTACATCTTGTGTATAGTTTGGAGATGTGTGTAATGTGATTGTGTGAAGAAAACTAACGAAGTTGTCTTTCATTGTTCATAGTTCATAAGTGCAGGTGCGAAATGAAGAACTCTCAGATAAGCCAAAATGAAGAATTGTTGAATAGTGACAAAATGTGTATCCTTCATTTTGTGTGTAGTGCAGAGATGTGAATAGTAATAAAATGTGTACCCTGCATTGCCTTAATCAATTAATTAGTGGTAGAGGCAGAGACTATGCTACATGGAAACTATTAATCTTGTTATTACTTCCATTTTCATAATAATATCAATCATTATAAACTTTAAATTATAATAGTCTATTAATCTTTTTTATTTATAGGTATATACACATTTAATAAAGCCACTCAAGAGTACCTTTGACACCATTGATTTATCCGTTAAACCAGTATCCACAAGCTTTTTAACAAATATATATTTCTAATCATATGCAAGAATACACAAGTACAATTTTAGCTAGATGCATGAAATGGCCAAATCTAAAAGTAGATTTTAACTTAAGGATACACTTACATTTTGGTGTTAAGGTAAATTATTTCGTGAGTATGATGTCCTTTTCACAAAATGTTAGATATTGGATACTAAAAACTACTCCACAAGTATTAACTCCTTTTTATAAAGTTTTCAAAATGCAACTAAAAGTTTGAGTGTGAACGAAGACCTTTGTTAGTATTGCTCTGATCTAGGAGGATACTGGTTGCAACCCGCCTATTGCACTTAGACCCCAACCATTTTTTCTTTCAGTTTCATTAATTGCATCACAATTTACTATTTTTGGTGGTTTTTTGGGTCATGAACCTTTGGAGTGTTACTGAGGCCCTAAAAAATGTTTTTTTGGAAAACAGGAAAACCCCTAGCATATAGCAAGGGTTTGCAGTTGAAATTTGTAGTCTTCAGATAGATATCTAATGAAGTATCATACGTGTCAAACAAATATTATATGCCAAAGTTACGACCCCAGGAAGTTGATGTACTAATTTACCCCAACGATACCTACATACTTTTGGCGCTTAATCTCATAGGGCTAGGCTTTTGGATGTTTAGGGTTTTCCATTGATTCTAAATAATAAACAGGCCTCTGAGCCTCATTATAAGATAGTTCAGAAGGCATGTAGACGCCACATCTCTTCCTAGACGCCACATCTCTTCCTAGAGATAAGCTACCATCACATGAGCTATTTTATTTCCATTCTGCATGTAAACAATTTTCAATACTTTGTTATTAAATAATAAAAGTTATATTTTCATTGTATCTATGTGTTTCTATTTATATCTATATTTCCTTTTGTTCCTTCATAAATTTGGATCAGTGGTATCAGATTGGTTTACTCATTCTATATTTTTCTGTGCATGTCCCCAATGAGGTCGGGCTATAAGGATTTGGGACTTGAATTGGTTGAGCCTTTGCAAGTTCATCCCTGCCAACACCGACGACCTCCCATGGCAGAAGAAAATAAATATTACGAATTAGGAAATGCTATCAAATTGTTGCTTGAAAAATCCCTTGAGTGGCAAAGGAATGAGATGATGGGAAACTTTTCCCAGATCCTTCAGAGGATGCCCACTGATGACACATCTTCATCTAGCAGTCACTTCGGAGGTATCATCCCCTTCAAGTTACAAGTGTACTTCAATATCCTTATATTCAAAGGAAAAATATATGGAAATGTTGTAGATAAATGGTTGAATTTGTTGGAAGGTTATTTTTCGGTCCATAGTTTCTCCGATAAGGAGAAGATTACTTTTTCACTCCTTAAGGTTGCCCCCCATGTCAGGGATTGGTGGGAAACTTACTATGAGAAAAGGGCTCAGGAACCCTCTATGTTTATAGTTGCCCCTCTTAGAACTATTTCCAAGACATTGTTTAGGAATAGTATTACCCCATGGGGAGCTATGAGGACATTGTTTAGGAATAGTATTACCCCAAAATACTTGACCAAGTTCACTCAATGTTGTGATGAACTTGGAAGTGTTGGAATCACAGTTGGTGAGGATGATACGGTTAGTCTTGCTCTTCTAGGACTCCCAAAGAGTTGGCATAGCTATAAGGACTCTTTCAATGGTGGGGAGAAGCATCCCATTTGGGTTGATGCCATGGTGGAGGCGTATGACTCCATAGTTCGTAATAGTGTTTGGTATGTGGTCCTGCGACTGGAAGATAAGCCTGTGGTGAGCTCCCGCTGGCTTTATAAGGTAAAGAAAGATGCAGATGGTAGTGTGAGAAGCATAAGGCTAGATTTGTGGCCCATGGATTTTCACAGGTAGAGGGGATTGACTATGATGAGACCTTTGCTCTTGTTGCAAGGTACTCATTGATCAAATCTATGTTGGTACTATTAGTGTAGATGGGGTGGAAGATACATCAAATGGATGTAAATACAACCTTCCTTAATGGCACGATTTAGGTAGAGGTGTACATAGAGAAGCCTGAAGGTTTTGAAACCTTCGAGCATGAGTCACATGTGTGCCGGCTTAAGAGAGTGTTGTATGGGTTGAAGCAAGCACCTCATGCTTGGTACACCAGGATAAACATATACTTCACCGGGTTCGGCTTCACGAAGAGTGAAGTGGATGTGAACCTATACCACATAGTGGTGGAAGGTAAATTGTTGATCATTGTACTTTATTTTGATGATTTCATACTGACAAGTGATGATTAGCTAATCAAATCTTCAAGGAGGACCTTGCAAGAGAGTTTTAGATGAAGGACTAAGGGCTCATGCATTACTTTCTGGGCATGGAAGTATGGAAGGGTGATGGGGAGTTGTTTGTGTCTCAACGAAAGTATGCCAATGAGATACTCGGTAGGTTCCACATGAAGAGTTTCAAGCCTATGGAGACTCCTCTAGCTAGTAACTGGACGAAGGAGGATGCTACTTCGGGAGAGGTAGTGGAAGCTACTATTTATAGGCATCTTGTGGGTCCACTCATATACTTGGTGAACACAAGACCAGATTTATGCTATGTAGTTAACCAGCTTAGTCAAGCGATGGTTAGGCCTACCAAGTTGTATTGGAAGGCGGCAAAGCATGTATTGAGATACCTCAAGGGCACTTCTCAGTATGGATTGTGTTATAGATGAATAGACGGAGTGAAGCTTCAAGGCTTCACTAATGCAAATTGGGAAGGGAGTCCATCCAATAGGAAGAGCACATCAGGAGGGATCTTCAGTATTGGGTCAGCGGTAGTTACTTGGTACAGGAGGAAACAAATATCGATTGCACTCAATTCAGAAGAGGCAGAGTACATGGTTTCAAGATAGGAAGCATGTGAGGCCATCTGGATGAGGAAGATCCTGGTTGGTTTGTGTGGTCAGTAGATGGATACGACAATGATTTACTACAATAATTAGAGTTGTATCAAACTCTCTAAAAATCTAGCTTTTCATGATCGGTCCAAGCATATTGATATCTGTTATCATCATCACAAATATTGTGTATTGAGGCAGATCATGTTGTTAGAGTACATTCCCATGGAGGAGAAAGATGTTTTCATTTTGACAATGGCATTATCAAGATGTAAATTTAATTTTCATAGAGACAAGATCGAGGTAGCAGATAATCCATTTCTTGTTGAGAGGGAGTGTTGAGAAATGGAAACAAGAAATTCCAATTTAATTTTTCCTTGAATTAAACTATGAATTAAAATTGAACTCTATTCTCATAACAACTTGTAAATAGTTAATTAAATTTAACTAACTAAATTAGCTTAGGAATTTCGAGTTGGAAGTCATGTAAGTGTTCTCCCTAAATTTTAGATGTCCAATATGAGTTTAAATTGAGTTGAAATTAAATAACTTAGTTTACTCAGTTATGGTCAGTTAAATTAGTTCTAACTGTTTTGGGAACTAATAGAGGACTAACAGTCAGTTGCTACACCGGTGAATCCACAAGTGTTACTCCAGTTAACTGAATATTCCCTCATGAGAAACTCATGCATGTCAGTTCAGAGAAAGACCCAGTTGAGACTAGAGTGGAGGGACAATGTATTATTAGTCGTATGATTTACTAAGTTGTATATATCATGCATGCAATTAGAGAAGGGCCTATGTTTGGATTGCATAGCTTTGGAAGCATGAATTCCCTTTAAATACTGGGTATTCATCCTAGGAATTGTGCAAGGAAATAGGGGTTTGGTAGGCAGTGGAATTGGCTAGGTGTTGGCTAAGAGCGGGCTTGTGAGGTAGAGAGTTGAGCATACTTGTGTGGAATTGTTCTAGTGAGAACAAGATTTGTATCTTCACTCATATTTCTGATTTACTGCAATACAGATAGGTGGGGTTTTGAGATGTGGATTTCCCCAGGAAATCTTATTGTGTTATGTTTCATTTGTTTGTCTTCTTCTTGTTCATATTGTTTTCATCGATCTAATGCCTTTCATTGGTTGAAAGTAGAAGTAGATTCTTGTCCTATGCTTTAGTAAATTGCATGAGCTTGTGAATCTACAGGAAATTATACATGGTATCAGATTTGAATTCAATATAGTGGAGGAGATTTCAAAGTTTTGAGTTTTGGGTTACATGTGAAATTCAAATTTCCAATACATACTCGAGATGAATTTCTATGGTTTGCAACTCGAGTATGCCTTGGAAGTGATGCAGGTGGATCTCCAAACACTAGTGGCATGGAAAAAGCTCAAAATTCAAAGTGGCGAACTAGCGATTAACTTGACATCAGATCGAAGTGATCATCGCCCTGATTCCAACGGTGTGAACGACACTCCAATCCGAGTCTGGATGAAGGAGATAGAGGCAATCAAAGTTGGGTTGAATTTTTGATGACTGGGCAAGATTAATGAAGGAACAATTTGGAATTTTTCCAGCAGACGGAATCCGGCCAACTCTAGCCAAATTCCGGGCGGAGTTGTTGCCTAGTAAAAATGACTCCTTCAGTCAAAATTTGAATTTTCAAAAATGTGTAGTTTGTTTTATTTAAACAAAAAAAAATATAAAAAAAGGGTGTCCGGCCACCAACCCCACTACTCGAATCCTATCAAAAACTTATTAAAATTTATGTAATTGTGGAGGGACGGTCCATTACCCCTGGCCCCTCCCCCCATTCCATAGAGCCTTTCAAACAATTCGAGGAGGATTAAAGTGGTGAGCCGACCCTTGGGGCACAGACCCAATCACCTTGTGCCATTCAAGAAATGAACCATGAATTAAATGGACCAGTCCTTGGGGTGCGGACCTCGACTTAAAAAGGAATGCGGGCTGAGGTAGGTAAGGTGGGCGGGCTGCCCAAGGTAGGCCCAGCCCAACCTATTTTTTATTTAAGAAAATTGTTATGTAAAAAAGGAGGCGGGGTTTGACCGCCCGGCCTCCTCCATAATAACCAGATCATAAACCAACTATGCCACAACTGATTTATTGAGAAATCCGCCACATGTTTGTTATTTAAACTCAATTCACCAGTTCTCCTAGGCAGGAGGAGGGAGCGCATGCAGTTCGAGGTAGATTTTTGCAAGAGAGCCGAATTTTCAATTTGTCAGATTTTAACAAATTTTATATGGTTTCAGCATTTATCGACGCCACGAACACAATGGCATTGTCCATTTCTCCATCAGAGTTCTACATTTTTCGACCATTTTTCAGTATGGAGGTATAAAACTCCTTTTTTGTAACTAATGCTTGTACTCTTCTTTCTCATACCACTTAATGAATGAAGGCCTCCAGATTGATCAAGCAGGGCCCAGAGACGTAGTCCAAGTCCGACAAACTCCGTTATCAAGTCTTGTTGTCTTCTTTCATTATTTATGTGTTTCTCCTCTTCTCTCATGTGCACATTAAATTTCTATGTTAAACTACAATTTATGCATGTAATTCTTTAACACATATAGAAGCAAAATATTTTGGATCAAGTGGTATCAGAGTAGGTCTTTTTAGATGTGAATTGCATGTTTGTATGCTAACAATAAACAAGCTTTGAAGAGGTGAAGGGAAACTAAAGTCTTTCGATCCCGAAGCGGGGCGTACACATTGAAGGAGAAACATGGCAAATGAAGAGGCTCATCGTGAAGAGGAGTGCAATTTCAACAAAACCTTCTATACAATGGCAGAAAATGTCGGTCAACCGCTTTCAAGGCTGGAGAAAGAAGAAGAGAAAAATCTAGAAGAACAAAGTTCAGTGCATGGAAATGGTGGAGAAGAACCCCCTCCTTCTCCTTCCATGAGTGAAAGTTCTTCTTCCTCTCATCACCATCATCATAGAAATTCAAGGGATGCATCTAAGAAACTTTTCTTTAAATTAGACGTCAAATTTGATCTTCCCATGTTTAATGGTGAAAGTAATGCAGAAAATCTTAATAACTAGATTAGGCAGATTGAAATCTACTGTAAGATTTAGCAGATCGAAGAGGACGAGGCAAAGATTCAGCTGGCCTTTCTTCCGCTGAGTAGCACCGCTCTCGTTTGATGGGAGAGAAAATTACAAAGCATTAAGAGTGTGGGTAATCTTCTTTCCTCATGGCCTAGTTTCATTTCTGCATTAAAGGAACAATTTTATCCCTTGGGTTACAAACAAAAAGCCTTAATGGATTGGCAATACTTAAGGCAAGGCAGAGGTCAGGATGTTCAAAGCTTTACAAAGGAATTTATAAAACAGGCACTTAATTTGGGCATTGCACTTGACTCACCTGAAGTAGTAACTAAGTATATTGGATCATTACATAGTTACCTTAGACATTCATTATTATTGTTTGAACCAACTACTATTGATTCGGCCAATGTAAAGGCCATTCATCTTGAGAAAAGGGGCAAAAATGAAAGAGATGATCATTTCAAGAAACCACCTTTCAAACCTCCAAATGCAAAACCAAAAGTGAAAGGAAAAGAGGATGGCATCAACTAAGAAAGATGAAGGAGAAAGACCTTATTTCACTCACTGCAAAAAGGAAGGTCATGACGACAATCATTGTTGGAAACTATACCCGAAAAAGATGTTGGCATTATGACTCAGGTTTGGCACTTGTCATAGGTGTTGTCCTTGATGGCAACTCACTCAGATGATAGATCACAGTTCAGGCTCTCAGAATAAAGGAAAAAGAGATATACGCAGTTTCCACTTAACCAAGGCGCGTATACATGCGAGATTGCCGATCAAAAGTCGCGTATGCGTATGCACGCACTTTCATGCACAGAAAAGTGCATACATGTGGGAAAACTCATTTTTTAGTCCATGGTATTTGGTCCTTGGTATTTGGACCTATGGTTTTGGACCATGGTATCTCATCTGAAGGGTTGAACCCAGGTATTTGGACCCAGGTATTGGTTCTAAGTGGTTTTGGACCATGGTATTGAGTAAGGCCTATGAATATAAAAGGGGAAGGAGATCATTAGGAAAATTCACTCAAGGATTGAATATCTTATGAAGAGAAAGATCTAGAATACTGGTTATTGGGTTATGGTGCATAGATGGATCTGAACCAAGGAGGATCCTGAGCACTAGAAGAAGGATAAGTTCTATTGATGGGTCAAGATCTTAAGGCTTGAACTGTAGTATCTTTGTGTGATTTGATCTGTTATATTTGGTGCACGACTTGATCTATAAATCTGATAATCTAGGTATAACTGATGTCTAAATAATTGAAAAGGCTAAATTATATTTTATAGATCTGTACGCAAGTTCAACACAGTAAAGGTGCGTATACACGCTGGTTCGATAATTCAAAATGACGTATACGCTGGTTTGCCTTAATATAGAAGCATATGCACACAGGTTATTCATATTGAAGTAGCATACTTCTCATAAAATATGTTTTAGCTACTTCTTTTTATTGCTGCAGTATTCTGGGTTCAGGATTGGTGTCTGGTTACTATTACTGTATTCTGGTTACAGCATTCAGAGAATTGATTGGTTGATTCAGTTTTGGTTGGTGCAAAGGGGATTGGTTGATGCAGATATATTTGATGTTTGATTGATGTTACTTATGGATCCAATCTGAAAATTTATGAAACGTGGTCCCTGGAAGAAAAGAGAAGGTTGTAGCCTTTTGTAGGTCAGCACCTACGTACTAGTACATCAGCTAGCACAAGAGCTAAAGGGGTTGTAGTTCCCTTCCAGGAGAAGATGGAGAACAAGAGAAGGTTGTAGCCTTCTACAGGTAGAAGCATGTTTACTGGTATAAGACTGCACCAATACAGAAATATTGTAAAAAGAAGTTTCTTATTAACAAGAAGATAGAGAAGCATTGCAGTAGGTGATTTTCCCCCACATTAGGTTTCCACATTATATCTTGTGTTCATATGTGTGATGATCTATTCTTTTTACTGCACTTGCTTACTATCCTTATGGTTAATGAAGTTCTGATGCACTGATTAAAGATCAAATAGATTAATTAAATCTTAAGTTTATTGAATATACGCTAGTTGTTATAGACACAGTTGTGTGTATATGTTGGTTTCCATATCTGAAGTAGCGTATATCTAAGTTTGAAAATGAAAACTATTTGACTTGATAATATTGATTCACCCCCCCCCCCAGTATTATTTCCAACAATTGGTATCAGAGCAGGTCCTTCAGAAGAAGCTTGATCGCCTGAAGGAAGATCTATCATCATGAGCAACTATGAAAAGGAGGCATCCATCAGGCCACCAATCTTTGATGGGAACAATTTCATCTATTGGAAGGTAAGAACCACAACCTATCTTCAACATCTTGGTGCAGAAGTTTGGGATATCGTGGAAGGAGGATATACATTCCCATCAGCAAATCCTACAGATACAGTTGGTAAAAAGCAGTATGAAACAAATGCGAAGGTTGTCAATACTCTATTGGGAAGTCTATCTCAATTAGAATTCATCAAGGTTATGCAGCTCAAAACCGCCAAAGAAATATGGGACAAGATGATTCTAAGCTATGAAGGAGATGATTAGGAGATGATTCTAAGAATGCACAATGATGAAAGTGTGGCTAATTATTTCTTACGTATAGATGAGATTGTTAATCACATGAAAAACTTGGGTGAAGAAATAAAAGAAGTTACTTTAGTTGAAAAAGTTCTAAGATCTTTGTTATCTAAGTTTGAATCAAAATTTTCTACCATAAAAGAAAAGCAGAATCTTCAGAGTATTACTATCTCACAACTGCATGGAATCATAACTGCTTTCAAAACAAGAAAAGGAGAATACAATAAGTTAGGGCATACATCAAAAGAAGAGGAAGAATCAAACTTTGTCAACAACCTTCAACAGGGTTCTGGAAGATTCAGAGGTAAGCTACCTTTCAAATGTTTTGCTTGTGAGAGAGTCGGTCATTGTGTGGCCAAATGTCCTCATAAAGATAAGCTTGATAAAAGTAAGGAACCAGTTAAATGGAACAAAAAACAGAATGTAAGTAGGAAGAGCTATTATACACATGAAGACAGTGATGGACTTTCGAATAGTGATGAAGATGAACATGGTAATGATTATAGACTTTTGATGGCTTTTGAAGTTGATGATTTCTTGGATGCTATAGATGAAGATGATATCTATGAAGAAATTTCTAAACTTAAAATTTGTTTAGAAGAAAAGAATATGATCATATATACTCTAACATTCAAACTTGTTGAAAGGGAAAAACACAATGAAAAGTTAGAATGTGAAATTGTGGGACTTAGAAAAGATATTGAGAAAACAAAAGCTCTTAATCTTAGATTTGCTAAAGGATCTAAAACTTTAGATGAGATTATCAAAGTGCAGCATTCTCCTCTAATCAAGACAGGCCTTGGATATACTGAAGAAGCATCTCAAGCACAGAAGCCATCCACCTCCAAAAGTTATCTTGATGCAACAAGGAGAAGTGAACAGGTTGACAATCATCAAAAAAGGCATAAAATAGATCACCAAGTAAATTGGGGTCAATCTACTTCAAGGATGAACAGAAGCTACAACCAACCACAGGTAAATCATTCTAAATTTGCCTCAACAATGAATGTCAATCACCTGGATGGTAGATTTGATAATCGCAGGAATTTCTTTAATGGCCAATGTTTTTCATGTCATAACTTTGGACACAAAGCTGCTCAATGTGTTGCCTACAAGACCATCATGACTTGAGAAGCACGAAATCAGAGGAGCGTGACTGGGATCATGAAGAGGACCTACAATAACTTTTCTGCTCTTGAAAATGAAATAGAATTCTCTATCTATAACAACTTCGGTCATGAAGATTTTGAATGCAGGAGTAAGTTTTGGCAAACATCTCAGAAGGAGCAACCTTCATTGGGTCCCAAAACATGGAGAAAGAAAGAACTGCAACCAAAAAGATGTGGTATAGCCTTATATGCAGAAGGACAGGAAAATCAGTGGTACATCGACAATAGATGTTTGAAACATATGACAGGTGATAAAGAAAAAATCCAGTCATATAGTGCCTTAGAAAAGGAAAGGAAGGTCTCATTCAGAAATGACACACCTACCATAAAAGGCAAAAGGTTCTATTCTTTTGAAAGAAAAAGTCAAAGCTGGAAATGTTATGTATGTTGATGGCTTAAAGCATAATCTATTGAGTGTTATCCAAATGTGTGGTCAAGGGAATGAGGTAATATTTTGATCAAATGGATGTATTGTTCATGAGCTTGATACAGGAGAAACAGTGATCAAAGGCATAAGAACTCCAAATAATTTATACATACTCAAGGGAGGACAAAAACAATGTTATCTATGCAAGAATGATGAACATTGGCTATGGCACAGAAGATTGGGGCATCTAAGCTTCTCTCAAATAAGCAAAGCATGCAAATATCAGGCGGTTCATGATCTCCCTGACATCAGAATTCCAGACAATACAATATGCAAATCATGTCAGTTTTGTAAGCAAACCAGAACTAATTTCCCTGAGAAGGAAGGATCAGCTAGTAAGCCACTTGAACTTGTCCATACTTATTTATGTGGTCCATCAAGGAAAAAGTCACCTCGATGAGAAGAATACTTTATATTGTTCATTGACGACTTTTCAAGGATGTGTTGGATAGGACTTCTGAAGCATAAAGACGAAGCTTTCGAAAAGTTCAAAGCTTTCAAAGCCTTGGTTGAAAATGAATCAGATCGCAAAATCAAATTCCTTAGGTCTAATTGAGGAGGGGAATTTACCTCAGATGAATTTTTCGACTTTTGTGAAGAACATGGAATAAGAAGGGAATTCTCTACTGCAAGGACTCCTCAGCAAAACGGAGTAGTGGAAAGAATGAACAGAATGGTTCAACAAATGGCTCATGCTATGCTTGATGAATCTGGAACTCCTGCAACCTTCTGGGGTGAAGCTGCATTTGCTACCGTTACTATTCTCAACAAAACAAACGTTCGGGTAAACAGCGCTCAAACTCCTCATGAACTTTGGTATGGTAAGACTCCTACGGTAAAATACTTCAAAGTTTTTGGAAGAAAATGTTACGTCAAAAAGACTGATGAAAATCTTAGCAAGTTTGAACCTAGAGCAGATGAAGGCATTCTCCTTGGTTACTCTTCCCGAAGTAAAGGATATAAGTGCTACAATAAAAGACTTGGAAAAATTGTTGAAAGTATTGATGTAGTGGTTGATGAAGTAAGGGACAATCCAAAGCAGATAAAAACCGAAGATTTGAAGATGAAGAGGACTATCCTTCAACTTCAAATCAAACTAATGATGAAGAAGAAACCTATGAGGCACCAAAAGAATAGATAAGAATAAAAGAAAAGACTCCATCTAGGTATGTTCAGAAGAACCATCCAAAGACTCAAATTTTGGGGCAGAAAGAGGCAGGGGTTCAAACAAGAAGAACTATAACAGAAGCTTCAAGCTATCTAGCATTGCTCTCCTCCATTGAACCATGAAATGTAAGTGAAGCATGCAAAGATGAATGTTGGGTCAAGGCCAGGAATGAATAACTTGAGCAGACTGAAAGGGATAACACTTGGGAATTGGTTCCTAGACCTAATGATAAGAATGTCATAGTGATCCGAATTGGATCCATTAAATATTGATTAAAGAACCACGACTATATCAGGTCGGTACAAATCTCTAAGAATTCAGAACCATGATCAAAAACACCCCTGAACCAGTGGCAATGGCAGCCAGCGTGGAACGACAAGGACCTCGGTCAAAGCGTACTGACCGAGGCCCATGGAGACTACGCAGGAGGTCAAAGTATCCCCTAGGAGCCCCAGATTGGGAAAAGGAGGTGAATTTTGATGTGCGATTAGCACTTAGCACTAATCGTGCATCGCTGGGAAAACGGGGACGAAATGGGGGAAGCCTGAGCACACGGACGCATGGCGAGCTGGAGAACCGCGACCGGAAAAAGAAAAAAGTGCTAAACGTACAAGGTGGGACCCGCGCTCTGGAAACCGATGGTATTGATCGGGGCGCCCTCAAACGGTAAACGGTTTTGGATAAGAGCATAGTGATCCCACTCATCGATCAACACGTGGTAGGCGGAGGTGAGAGAAAACCGCCATTGATAGTGCGTTATTGGTCGAGAAAGTCAATCGTGTGGGATGTGTGTATGGCATCGGATCTAAAGGCCCAGATCAAACGGCTAAGATCAAACCCGATGGAGGAAGTGGAATCGACAAAGGATTACGCTGTAATTTGTAAATATTTGAGGTGCGTTTGACCACCATGGTGGAGAAAGACTTCATCCATGACGTAACGGAAGAAATGAACCGACGAAGTAGGTTGGCGCTGTTTAGAGGAGGACACGTGGCCACTTCCTAAGCGTTCATGCTAACGTTGAACAGAGAACTCCAAGCACAACTGCAGAAGGTGAATCGATAGGCAGAAGGGGAACTGAACATACATCAGTTCGAATGGCTAAAAGATGTGGACAGCGAAAAAGAATAAACAGTCAGTGAAGTCGAAGAGACGAAAAAGACTAGAATCCTGAGAGGAGGACAAAATACACAGAGAAAGAAAATAGTGAAGCAAAAGCATAAAGAGACAGAGGGCCGAGCTGACCAGTGGTAGCGTCAAGCACTAGAGCTTGAGAGATTCAAGCCATCCCATAGAGGAATTTGTCCAGGCTGAGCATCACATTAGGCTCTTGCCACTGTAGACCAGAAGGTCATAGAGCTGGTAGGAAGAAGAGTCTATGTACTATAGTGGCTTGGGGAATCTATGAACCACCCTGCCAACCAAAAACCTGCTTCATGAGAACTCACATTGAGTCCCTGCATTGTAATTCTCTGCTAAAAGGCACAATAAAACAAGGCCACCACTGAGATCTGGACCAAAGACGTATCCCTGGAGAATAGGGTGAACTCCTTATTAAAAACTCTTGTGTCTTTGTGTTTTCTTACTGTATTTCTCTACTGTCTTTCCATTTTATTGTCCGTGTATTGGCAATCTGATCGATTCGTTGCTTCAATAGCATAGAACACACACCAGCACATGAGTCTGTAATACCTTTAAACAATAAATCTTTAATTGGTGTCACTTATAGGGTGAATATCAGATCAAGTGGTATCAAAGCTTTAGGCTGTAAGGTTAGACAAGCTTGTGTTGGTTTAGCTGTGAATGCTCACAAGATCAAAGCTCAAAATAGGAGAAGGAAAGTTGGTTGAAACTAATCCTGAAATTCGGAGAGTCTATTCTCGAAAGACAATGTCAAAGGAAGGTTTTATGGGGCCAAACCCTCAATTCATAGAGAGTTTCCTATCTATAAAGTCTATGGTAGAAGAAATGTAGGGACTTTAGAAAGCACAAGGATGAAGATTCATCGGGTTCTAAACAAGATAAAGAAGAAGATGAGTCTCATTCCCATGACCACTCAAAAGGAAAAGGGAAAGAGGAAAGCTTTCTCACACCTCCTAATAGCCCTGTGAAAAATAAGAAAGAATGTTTGATTAAGCTAGATGTAAAATTTAATTTGCCTATATATGATGGAGAGCTAAATGCTGAAAAGTTGGACAATTGGATTAGACAAATTGATGTGTATTGCAGGGTGCAAAACATCGACTCAGACAAGAGTAAAATTGAGCTGGCAAGCCTACGCCTAGGAGGCAATGCCTTGGTTTGGTGGGAAGGCAGAACCCAAGCTGATATGAAGAAACATGGCAAGACCATATCTGTCTGGAGTGAATTTGTTTCTGCAATCAAGAAGTCATTCTATCCATTGGCCTACATGCAACAAGCCATGATGAGTTGGAAAACTCTTCGGCAGTTGAAAGGGAAAAGTGTGCAAGGGTATACTCAAGAGTTTAGAAAGAGAGCACTGATGTTGGGCATCCCATTAGACTCACTAGAGACTCTTTTGAAGTACATTGGTGGTCTACACAGCTACATGAGGCATACCATCCTCATGTTTAATCCCACTAGTATAGATGAGGTATCTGTGCAAGCTACTCATCTAGAAGCTAGAGGAAAGAATGGAAATCTAGAAGTTGGGGGACCATCCCAACCCATTGTAAGCAAGAGCAAGGAGAAAAGAAAGCAAAAGTGGAAAGCAAGGAAGGCTAACACTGCACAGAAAGGCATAGCCTCATGCACTCACTGTAAAAAGGAGGGACATGATGATGAGCACTGTTGGATTCTGCATCCAGAATTGAGACCTAAGAAATCTAAGGGCAAGAAGAAGAAGACTGCTACAGCTGTTCAGAAATATTTGGCGTCAGACTTGGGAGATGAAACAATCATTGCAGCCACAGGTATAAAAGGTAAGAATTCTAAAGCATCTACTAGTAATTCTGCTCAAACTATTATTGATGAAGAAAATGAGAGAAAAAGACATGAGCTTTTTCATATTCGAGTTATTTCCAAACATCAAAAGATTGATACTTTGTTTGATAGTGGCTCACAAGTAAATTTGATTTCTAAAGCGATTGTAAAGAAATTGGGATTAGCAACTACACCTCACAAGAAACCATACCCATGAGGATGGTTGAATGATAAAGCACAACTACAAGTGATTAGACAGTGCAAACTCAAGTTTTCTTTTGGGTTGGCATTTGTAGATGAGGTTGAGTTAGACATAATTCCTTTGGATATATGTGGAATTTTTTTAGGAAGTCCTTACTTGTATGATAGAAAGACTATTTTCTATAGAGCTGAGAACAAGTATCTACTTGCTAAATATGGAATCGAATACTTTGTAAGAGCTCATAAGCTCAAGATTAATTATACTCTCATAAATTCTGGGCAGATGAAAAGAATGATAAATTCATGCAAACAATTCTTACTAATGGTTGTAAAGGAAAAGAAACCTGATAAAACCAATGTATTTGAGGGTTGTAATGCTCAGCAGCAAGATGATATAGAAAATATTGTTTTAGAGTATGATGTCCTATTTCAGGAACCTAAAGATCTGCCACCCAAAAAGGAAATAGTACATGATATTATTTTGCAACAAGATGTTGCACTGCCTAACATTGGGATGTACAGGTTGTCTGCATTAGAGAATGTTGAAATTAAGAAGCAGGTGCCAGAGTTGCTTGAGAAAGGGTTCATTAGGCCTACCACGTCACCATGTGGGTCACCAATCATTTTGGTGAGAAAGAAACATGGCTTGTGGAGAATGTGCATTGATTACCGAGCACTGAATAAGATAACAATCAAAAATCATTATCCCCTTCCTCACATAGATGACCTTTCATATCAATTAAAGGAAGTTGTTTATTTCACCAAGCTAGATTTGCATAGTGGATACCCTCAGGTCAAAGTTCCAGAGCAAGATGCATGGAAGATTGCTTTCAAAACAAAGCAGGGATTGTATGAGTGGCTAGTTATGCCTTTTGGCTTGACCAATGCTCCTGCTACTTTCATGAGATTAATGAATAATGTACTTAGGCCTTTTCTTGATGATTTTGTTATTGTGTATCTGGATGACATTCTGATTTTTAGTAAAACGTGGGAAGAACACTTAAAGCATGTTAAGCAGACATTGGATGTTTTGAAAAGAGAAAAAAATTATGTTAAACTCTCAAAATGTGAATTTGGAAAAACATCTCTAGTTATTTGGGTCATATAGTAGGGAATGGTGAGTTGAAAATAGATCCCTCTAAAGTGGCAGTCATTGTAAACAGGCATAAACCCAAGTCTGCTATAGAAGTGAGAATCTTCTTAGGAGCAACACAATATTAGAGGAAGTTTATTTCTAATTTCTCCTCAATTTCAGCTCCCTTACATGCTTTGACAGGATTGAACAAGGTGTTTCAGTGCAGAGGCAAACATCAGAAAGACTTCGACACCTTGAAAGAAAAGATCAGTACAGCATCTGTATTAGCACTTCCTGATCTACAAAGACCATTTGAGATCCAAACTGATGCCAATGACTATGCCATGGGAGCAGTGTTGACACAGCACGGTAAACCCATATCTTATCATTCTGAGACTTTTAATCCTGTAGTAGTTAACTATCCTACATATGATAAAGAATTGCATGCATTAGTTCAGAGTGTGAAAAAAGTGGAAACATTACTTAATGGGCAAAGAGACAGTAATACATACTGATCATCAACCACTTCAATATTTACACTCCTAAACTAAGTTGCAGCAATCAAGACATTACAGATGGATGAGCAGGGAAAATTTTAAGAACCCCCCCTAAATTTACATGTATAATAAATGGGCGAATCTCCATGGTATATAGGAAAAATGGAAGGATTTTATCAATAATATGATATGTATATATAATTTTTTGGCGAATCTCTCACCAGGCAAGGCGGATATTTTACTCAATTATAAAATCTTGTGTTTATTGAATACACAAATGAAATCATTGCATTTCTTTAAAATATCTTTTGAAATCAAAATTACTGAAATTACATATCGATAACCTAGTGGGTGTAAGATAAAATTCACCCGTGCCATTCACAGAAAGCATGAGAAAAAACCTAATACTATATATAAAACCAAGAAAAATTCAAATTCATCACTTCTAGGACCTCATAACCACCCTGCCAATCACAAGTATGTTCCTGTTTGCAATTAGAAAAATTACCCAAATTACAATCTGTTTACTCCACTTGTAGGGACCTCGTAACCACCCTGCCAATACACAAGTATGTTCCCGCTTGCAATTAGAAAAATTACCCAAATTACAATCTGTTTACTCCAGCATATGTTGGAAAGTTATAGAAGGATGGATAGTTCAATCAATCCATTCCTTTTAGCCCTGGATTTGTGTAACAGCACAAGTAAAACTAAAATTAATGTCAAAAGGAAAACAATTCTTTCAATGAAATTATACCTATACTTTCCAGCTGCGAAGTGACCACAAGATTTGGGGACGACTCTCCTCCCAACCGTAGGCTCAATTATGCAGGATTCTGCTACAACTGGCCACCCCCGAGCCCTCAATCAACAACTACTACCAGTATTCCTAAGTCTTAGTATTCTTGCAAGAGAATGAAGATAGAACCTCAGAATGATCGACCCCTCCCATCCTCCTCATCATTCATTAAATAGAACAAAACATTGGAAGGGAAACCACATGCACACCCTCCATGTGTCTGCATGCTACATGCCTACCCTCCATGTGTCTGCATTCCACTTTTCTTTACTTTTCTTTGATTTTTTTGATAATTTCCCCCTTTTTTTTATTAGAGCTTTAATATGGTTATTACTGTTTTTTTGTTTTTTTTAATTTTTTACTTATTTCTTTTAATATCATATTTTTATTTGTTATTTGGTTTATTATATTTTATTGTACTTATTTCTTTAATATATTTTATTTATTTATTTTATTATGATTTATTTATTATTATTCATTATTTTTATTATTACTTAATTATTTTTGTATTATTTTGTTATTATTTTATTATTATTAAGTGGTTTATTTATTTATTCATTATTTTATTTTATTATTACATATTATTTTTGTATTATTTTTATTAGTTCTTATTATTGATTATTGATTATTAAGGGAGGGATGTTACATACTCTCCCACTTTAAGGAACTTCGTCCCGAAGTTAAGTTTTTATTATTATTTATTATTATTTTTATTTCTTCATGTTTCCAACACCCTTTGCTGAACTAGTATAACCAGCAGGCATCGAAAGTCCCCAACACCCCGGGAAATCTCAAGGAATCTCTGTCCTTTTTCCCACTTTCGGCACCAGGCTAGGCCTGACCCGGTCTGTATCCTAGTCCAAGGCTAGCCCCCAAGGCTCGCGCCTGACTCAGACCTCATCTGCCCCAAGGCAGGCATCCAGTCCAGTACTCAATGACCACAGTCATCTCGCAGGCTGGCCCACTCCCTCCACAACTACTAAGGCGCACAGCTACAGGCATCGAAGTCCTTTACATCCCTTCCAGACTTCGGCATCCCAATCCAACATCAGGCACCTAGCCTGGAACATCAGGCACCAAGCCTAGAATCATCAGGCACCAAGCCTGGAATCATCAGGCACTCGGCCTTCTCAAGATGGTCCCATAGCTCTTCAAGAGATATCCATCAAGAGCTATACACAATACAAAGGAATCACTGGCATATGTAGTGTTGATTGAGTCTGTCCCCAGCCCATATGATGTTACTTATTCTCCCTCGTGCATATGGGCTCGCACAAGATCATCAAATAAACCGGGCCTCTCGGTCCAATGTAGAGTCCTTTCAATCATTATACTCCAACATACAACCAATGCATATCATAGAAATTTATCCATATACCAAATTTTGTATGTCATCATGAGAACATTCATCATAGTTAATCGCAACATTATGAATACTACATGCTATCATCATAAGTTATAACATCAACATCAATTACCTATAATCATGTAGTAAATGAATATGTCAATATATCTTGGCATACCATCATAATCATAAAACATCATTTAGATTCTCCATAAAGTATCTGTCTTAGATAAGGAGCATTATTCAACACATATTTTAATCAAGTAAATAAGGAAAGTTTTGAAAAATAGCAGCTGCATCTTCCCAGGTAGCTGACCCTGGGCTATATTGGTCCCATTGGACCTTGACTTGCTCAAACTCACAGTTCCTGAGTCGATGAACCCGGTGGTCCAGTATACAGAATGGTTCAGCTTGAAGGGCTCCGTCCTCGGAAACCTGCAATTTGTCAAATTTCAAAACATTGGATGGGTCAGGTACATATTTTCTAAGCATAGAAACATGAAACACATTATGCATCTTTCTTAGATGTGACGGCCATATCAATAGTACAAACTTTCAGAGAATTATACATCGTCAATTATGGGTAGATTATCACCATCCAAGATTACAAGATTATATATTTTTCCAATGACTCAATGAGTCAACTCAAGAAAATGAGATAGTGGTCAAAGAATTTGATGTCTATAATGATGCAGGAGAAAAGCAATGAGGAGCTAATGAATGCACCAGACTTTAAGTTATACTAACATTATTCTGCTGTCAAGAATCCGATTGTTGTAGCCTATTGCTAAGAATATATATGTCCTTCCCTTAATTCACCTTTCAAATGATCATTGAATGCAAGAAAGGGAGTACTAATGATCTAGATTCTATCAATCACGGAGATGTGGTTCAATATCCACCAAAAGTCGAAGAAGTGCTTCGAGTCTCGTGACTAAAGAATCTTTTTCCTAGTGCAAGATTAGCATCAATCCTGTGGAAAGTATATTATCTACAAAGTGGATGTCTTTTAACCAGTTAAGGCCCATGAAGGAACTGGTCATGAATAGTCCTTATGACTGGACAACATAATTACATAGTGGAGCTTTTTGGATAACCCACGTAAACCTTTTTATGAAGAAAAACTAGCACTATCGGATGATTTATTATATGCTTTGAAAAAAGTCGTATGACCAAGCAAAGTAAAACTAAGGTGACATTTTCCTCACATTTAGTTACTATTTCATGTCACAGTATAAAAGTTGTATTGATGTTTAGTCATAAAATTTATGAATCAAGCATAAAATATTCCACACCAAAAAGAAAAGACACTGCCAACCGACCCAAAACCGGATCGGATGACGGGGAAGGTCATGCCTCCCCAATAAAAATAATGATTTTATTAATTATATGGTCTTCCTGCAAGCGCACCCGTGAAGGCAACACCATTTCAAATCCCTTAAATTACAATACAATTAGGCGTAAAATTGTCTGCCTAAGATAGAAAATTGTAAGTTTGTCGAGAAATCTGTCCATACTGATCAACCTCTTATTGTGATTTGAAACATTCAGACACCTGCAATCGTGCGATATACACTTACAAATTTACAGACTTGTTATATAGGTTTGTATATAGATCGATCAGCCGCACCTCCGGTGTCCAAAATCTGAAAAAGCAATGCGGTAGTAGACCCGCAGAATTAACCGACAATTAAATGAGTGTACCCCATTGATGTAAATGGATTATCAAACGCTGAGCGCAATAGCGGAATAAAATATAGATGTGGAGGTATAACTAACTGTAAAAAGATTCATCTATCTACAGAAAGATTCACCCAACAGATGTGTTATCAGCAGGATTTGTTCAGGATGAGATGTGGGTTCATGAATACAACGTAATTTATAAAGCTACTAATGAGAATGACTCAATGAACCTACATGAAGATAGACAAGCAATAGCCAAGCTTGTTAATGAATTACAGTTTCAAAATCAAGATGAGATAGAAATGGTCAAGTTGAATACATAGATGAGGCTTTGGTGTCAATAATAATAATATAAATGGAATTTCCATGATCAAGACATGTACGAGGACTATGATGACTAATACAAGAAGTATCCATTATGATAATGTCACTTAATGTTCAACAATAATGATGAAGCTCTTCTCAGCCCAATTTCTTTGTCCACCGCCTCATTAGGCTTTGCTTGAGCGGAGGATAACACATGAATAAGTTAGTGATTAAGAAATTAACTACAAGATATATCAAAACAAAACATGCCACTCCTATTTTCTATGCCCATATAAAGAAAGCCATTTTATGTAAAAGACTATTTGGACGATGGAATAACAACTTTCATTGTTATTCAGCTACTATGTTGGCAATGGTAGATTAAACACGCTGAATAGCAACAACATTAGATATTGTATCACAAATTACCTAGAACAACAGCACTCACGGGATAGAATATAACAAATTTAAAGTGATTTTCAAATATAATCAACTAAACTGAGATAGCCACCCCACACAATATATCACTTCCAAAAGAAAGGAAGCTTCGTAATAAGTAGCAGTACCAAAACAACAAGAAGAAATTCAAATCTAAAATTAACATTTGCAGTTAATGAATAAAAATGATACATAAAAATGATCACTATATATGAAGCCTTCAGAGGTTCAAGAAATGTTATGAATTATACCTATAAAAGATACTGCTTAAACTGAGACAATCAGAGAGCCAATAAAATAATCCCACTCCTGGTTAACCTAGTTTGGAATACTGTGGTGTAAAATCTGAAAAACATGAAGATAATAATTGACTAGTATCCAGGTTTGACTAGTGCAAAAATTCTTACTCATTTGTTTTCATCCTCGGGAATACACCAAGACAACTCAACTCAAAACTGTGAAACACAACCAGATAGTGCCAACCAAGCACCATGGTCACAAATACCCAACTAAAACCCCACTTGCTCGTTCATCTAGCTTGATCTGTAGGTTATAGGAAGAGGCACTTTAAAAGCAATTGGTGGATCAAAGATGTTTAGAGGCATCATGTTATTTAACATGCAAGCTTGTCCTTATTCATTTTCAAGTGCCTAGAAAAATTAGAGATTGAAACTGCAAGTTCTGACTGAGTGAGAATGAGTGGAAATGACTCGTGGCTAAATATTGTAGACTTTGCTGCACAGTTTCAAGTTTTTCTATGGTTATCCACATCGTTATGGCATTCTCCATGTAATATGCGTAATTCAAATAATTATATCTGAAAAGATAACTAATTCATGCTGAAGTTTAATTATAATATATTAAATGGTTAGAAGGGGTGAAAAATGTTGATCTGCTGAAGATAAAAGATATGCTTTGCTAAAAGGCATTCGTCATTCTCATCATGTTAATTTGCATTTACATTTTTCATTTCTTATGATATGTTTCTCGTCACAATTTCATTTAGATGTGTCCTCAGTGTCAGCCTTTTACTTCAAGTGAGGAGATAGCCTAATAAAGGCCCGTTAACCGGGTGCTCTGCCGATTCTGTTACAGCAAGATTGGATGGAAAAGGGCACCAAAGAAAGCCCAAAAATTTGTTCTGAATCTCTTTCATTGATTCTATGCAGTAGCGATTCTTTCATTGGTAGATATCTCTGCCCCACACTGTAAGAGCAATAAATCAAAACATATTATGGGACATCAGTTGCCCAACCTCTCTCATCGTATGAGGCCGATTCCTGAGAAATGTAGATGCTTTTGAAGTATTATAGCAGAATATTAAAAGATTGTAATCTTATCTCTCTTAAAACACGATACTGATCATTGAAAATATAAATACCCAAGTATCTTATATGATTTAAGTTTAGAAACAGTCTCTGAATGCATTGAAACAGTCAATTTCGCTGCAGCATTAGGCAACTATCTAGTCTCTCCCAGATAAAAGGCCACCATTTTTAAATGCATCATAGAATTTGCTGAGGGAGATTTCAAGACTAAAAATCCAAATTATATGAGCTATTGTATTTCACTTGGCATAATTTACTGTGGGATTCTGAAGAGAAATCAAGATAAATGATTCCTGAAATATTCCATGTCCCGGAAAAGCAATATGAAACCTTCATAACCCTTGGCAGAATGTCCAATGATTTGTAAAAAAAAAACAGCGGCCACTTCAGTCACTTGTTTAAAAACTCGCTCTTCCTTGAGCCATATATATTTACTCAATGTCTATGAATGTATACCAAAGCAAAAGATATCCTCCAGAAAACAAACTTAGCAAAAAAATATATAAATAATAAAACTGTCAACCATGAAATTGCAGAGAGCATTTAAATGGGCAGCTTCTAAGCCATTAGAATAGATGTCTAGAAAAGCTATAGAAATTGTTAACTTGATGCTGGTGACTTACACTAAAGAAATTATGATAACGATGTTTTGCGACATGTTTATCAAGGAAGATTCTTACAATATATCCGAGATGATAGCAGCATGACAATGATATTGTGATGTGCATCCTGATATCAGTTATATTGATTGTGACTGGACTTGAAAAGACAACAATCTGGAAGTAACTCTTGCATTATGACATCTTTCTTCAAGGACAGACATGTGTTAACAGTGACCATGATTGAATTTGATGACCCTGACCTCCAGGAATATTGACATAACAACTTCATTGGTATGGATAACCCTTGCATACAGATTGCAATGATCTTCAGTCTTGTAAGCAACTAATTATTTTTCCATCAATAGTTACTTACTTGGAGATTTCGCTCTCCTGAGTAGATATTCCCTCACTGAGCCAGCAGTGCCCAGTGAAATTCAAGGTAGGAAAAATTCATAAATGGAGGTTTGTCCTCACAGTAATTACTTGATCAATTTCCGAGGAGCTATCGCAGCAGTCCAACACAATTTCTTAATGACTGACTTCTAGATCTTGATTGTCTGCGATATTTAGGACTTGTCTGTGATATTTAGGACTACAACTATGAAGACATACTCTACATCAGTAATTCATTTAGTATTTCATCCTATTTTGACTATTTACCATTAATCCCTTCTGTAATATGACCTTAGTAGACAGCAAAACATACCTGGTTTACCATTAATCTTTCCTGCTTTCGCTTATCTTGGTTATTTGTTTGGTTGGACAACAGAACACTCTGGTTGCAGGATGTATGTAAATAACTAATCAGGATTCCAATTATAATTCAGCTGGAATAAAGCAATGAGGCAACTTACGAAGCACGTTTGACGAGCCATGCCAATACAAGTGACATTCTTATGATCAAATCCATCAATAAACTAAATTATGATGAAATTAAACCCTAAAGTTCTTTCCAATTTATCAACTTCAATGAAAATTCTTATTCCTAAGCAATGTATTTCAGCATTGACGAAAATTGTCCTCGAATCTTCGCACATATTTAATCGTGAGCTTAATTCCACGAATTTTGATCAATAGATAAAATTTCTTTACGAGAAAAAATATTTTATTTTATTCTGCCAGTAAGAACCCAGAGGGACTCATGCTTGGATATTTTCAACAAGATTTTTAATAAGAAATCCTAAATATATTTCTTAAAAAGAAAACAAAAAGCTCTGGAATATAAGTAACGTGAAATTCTATGCAAATGAAATTTCAATCAAAAGATCATATAACTACCGGCTAAATCACTAGAACGCGTTTTTACGGCATCAGTTACAGATTTTAAATCAAGAAACAACACTGAAAACAAAGTGACTAGCCTAAATATACTGTGTGATAGATTCATATAATCTGAGCGCACAATAGAAGCAACGAAGTATAAATTAATAAAAGCAGACACTTTCTTATTATTGTGATTTCAATAAAAAGGGGAATAAACGCTTAAAGCAGATTCATAAAGAATTCCAACCAAAACCCTACCCAACAGAGATTTCCAACCCAAAAGCACTCCAGATAGACCATGTAAGTTTTTGAATTGCTGTCAGAGTCGAAAAGTTGCAAGAATTTAATGTATTCCGTTGTGTGTGTATGTATATGAGTGAAGAAAAAGTAACAACATACCGAAAAAGTTGCGTTGGTCTGCAAAATTGTGATACTCCTGAGACTGTGGAATGACGGGCATCACAATTATCAGCGCAATGAAACAGAACAAGGCAACCAACCACATAAAAGGTGTTGAAAATTCATTTTTCATTTTCATTTTTAAACCCGAAAATCCTCATATGAATTATTTTGGATTAAAATAGCGTTTATATTTGTACTTTATTCTCATTCTACCATGCAGGTCCACATATGTGTATTTTAAACCCCAAGTTATCTATGCAATCAGATTAACTGCCCCTGCATGCAGGATCGGCGGTTCTGGATCCTGAACTTCCTGGATCTGTCATGGAGGTGGATCCCATGTAGAAGGAAATGGATCCTGACTTTCTGAAATGTACCTTGTTTTTCCAGAAATGGCTTCTCGTTTTTCTGGGGTTGTTTTTCCCACAGATCCATGGTCAAAGCTAATTTTAATGGAGAAAAGTCCCAAATGGAAAAAATCCTAATTTCTTAAAGCCATAACCCCCCTCATACTCTATGAGGAGACTGATTTTCTCATTACAGAATACAGAAGACAGGCGCAACTTTAAAAATGAAAAGAAAAGCAAACCTTAAAGGAAAAAAAAAACAGGGTTTCAATCAGATTAGATGCTTGATAATCTTATATTTATTGAAAATAATGCAAAGCAAATAAAATGGAGCTTCAATTGGTTTATATATCTGAAACCACCCTGCCTCTCAGATTTCCTACGCAACAGTAGAGAATTCTGGAGATTTCTGCTGTAAAAATGAAAAGAAAACTTAGGAGAACAAAACATTGAATAAACATGAATAATTAGTTTCCTTATCCAGCATCAAAATCTACTGAAAATTGAATAATTTACCAATTCACAAAAAATATGTCGCCTCCTGGAAGTAATCAACATGTAACTTAAAAACAAGTCAGGTTAAAATTTCCAACAAGTATAATTTCGGATGCCCATAGACCCTAACGATTAAACCAACTCTGATACCATATGTAACAGCACAAGTAAAACTAAAATTAATGTCAAAAGGAAAACAATTCTTTCAATGAAATTATACCTGTACTTTCCGGCTGCGAAGTGACCACAAGATTTGGGGACGACTCTCCTCCCAACCGTAGGCTCAATTGTGCAGGATTCTGCTACAACTGGCCACCCCCGAGCCCTCAATTAACGACTACTGCCAGTAATCCTAAGTCTTAGTATTCTCCCAAGAGAATGAAGATAGAACCTCAGAATGATCGACCCCTACCATCCTCCTCATCATTCATTAAATAGAACAAAACATTGGAAGGGAAACCACATACACACCCTCCATGTGTCTGCATGCTACATGCCTACCCTCCATGTGTCTGCATGCTACTTTTCTTTGATTTTTTTGATAATTTCCCCCTTTTTTTTTATTAGAGCTTTAATATGGTTATTACTATTTTTTTATTTTTATTACTTATTTCTTTTAATATCATTTTTTT
>APFE031091395.1:96647-108959 GCA_000404065.3 Pinus taeda | reverse complement strand
ATACACAAATGAAATCATTGCATTTCTTTAAAATATCTTTTGAAATCAAAATTATCGAAATTACATATCCATAATCTAGTGGGTGTAAGATAAAATTCACCCGTGCCATTCACAGAAAGCATGAGAAAAAACCTAATACTATATATAAAACCAAGAAAAATTCAAATTCATCACTTCTAGGACCTCATAACCACCCTGCCAATACACAAGTGTGTTCCTGTTTGCAATTAGAAAAATTACCCAAATTACAATATGTTTACTCCACTTCTAGGGACCTCGTAACCACCCTGCCAATACACAAGTATGTTCCCGTTTGCAATTATAAAAATTACCCAAATTACAAATCTGTTTACTCCAACATATGTTGGAAAGTTATAGAAGGATGACTAGTGCAATCAATCCATTCCTTTTAGCCCTGGATTTGTTTCAGTTAAAACAGAAGTATACAAATATACTTGTCCAATGTCTATGCTTTAACCATTCACATTAAGATGTTTTTACAATATAATTTCCTAAGTCTATTTAATATCTTCATTATCATAAAAACCAACCTATATCCATCTTAACTCCACATCTACCACTCTTAGGGGGATGAAATCTATTTATCCCTCTGAGCACTTGGTAGACCCAGAATTAAGATGGATCTAAGATAGAATTTCCCCTTTAAATAGTCTATGCTCACATGAATACCATGGGTCAATACCATGGGTTATCATAAACCCGGAGCTTAAAAATTACTATTAGTAATTTATAAAAATTAATAAAATTAATAGTTGATTTTTATTTTAACCAATCTAAAGTGTTTAACATACATTAAATTACAACATCTATTTTTACTCTTGATCGGATCAAATATTTTTTCACTCTATGCTAGTTTGCATATCACGATATTTGATGCCTCTCGGGGGTTAGTAGATCCAGAGTAAAGATGGATTTATTCTGGTTTAATTGCCCCATTTAAATAGGCTACATTCCAAGTGAATACCATGGGTCAATACCATGTGCCATTTTTATTTTTATTAATACTAATATTAGGGTTAATAGTGTTTTTTTCATGGTATTAATAACAATCTAGTCCATGGTATTTGTCCCATAGTATTTTGCCCATAGGTTTCACCTAAATATAACGCATTTTTTTTGTCCCATAGTATTTTGCCTATAGGTTTCACCTAAATATAACGCATTTTTTGAGTGTTCGTAAATATAAGGTGACTTATGGAGTAAATATAAAAAAATGTTTTATTTGTTTACCATACCTCTAATTTATTTATATTTTTATTAATTTACCATACCTCTTTTACAAATATGGTATTTGGCCCATAGGATTAACTTAAATAAAACATCTGTCTCAAGCCTACATAAATAGAATGAGGGTTATGGACTAAATAACATAAATAGAACGAGGGTTATGGACTAAATATAAAAAGAGGCTTTATTTATTTACCATACCTCTAGTTTATTTATATTTTTATTGACTTGCCATACCAAAAGTATAAAAGGACGTTTTATTTATTTACCATATCTCCACTTTACTTATATTTTTATTTGTTTACACCCTTGCATCTATATAAGGTGACTTATGGAGTTAATATAAAAAATGTTTTATTTATTTACCATACCTCTCATTTATTTATATTTATTTTTATTAATTCACCATACCTCTTTATAAATATGGTATTTGGCCCATAGGATTCACTTAAATAAAACCTATTCTTGAAAATGGGCGAATGGATTCACTTAAATAAAACCTATTCTTGAAAATGGGCGAATGGAAGGTTGTAACTCCTAATTTCAAGGGCTAAATTTACCTTTTTTACCCTCTCCCTTAAAATAAGGTGGGCTATTTGAGGTGATTTGTAAAAATGTACTATGATACAAAATATTCGCCCACTAAAAATTTAAAACCCCTTAATTTCGCCAAAGGGCGAACATTCGCCCCTAAAATCACCCCTACTGGTCTCCCCTTTGTTTGATACTCTTGCGGTTGATGTAGTTCATTCTCTGGAATCTAAAGAATCTCATTTGTCGAGCTACCATTCTATCAATGTTCAGTCAATGGATCCAATCCAAAATATTTTTACTGATAGTTGTCTGGTCACAACCAATGATAACCATATGCACTCACATATTAATCTTGCTAAAGAATCTCATTTGTCGAGCTACCATTCTATCAATGTTCAGTTAATGGATCCAATCCAAAATATTTTCACTGATGGTGGTCCAGTCACAACCAATAATAACCATATGCACTCACATATTAATCTTACAAAGCTACCAATATTGGATGGTGTGTCGTTTGAAGGTTCAAAATTTGGCTAGGAAAATGAGGCACTTCATTGTTTGTTGATGGTTATGTCAGGTCCTCATGTCCTTGACGAAGTCCATGAACAATTTCAAACTAGGGTTTCTGAAATTAGGGTTTCTATGTTTGAATCCCCAGGGATCTCAGTTAGACCCGACAAGGGCCCCTCTTTTCAAGGTTATCAAGTTATCATCCTCTACATCATGATAGGTTCATTTATTGGATCAATTTGGCAGATGCCTTTATTAGCTGGTAGCATCTTGCCTTGCATTGGATTTAGGGTTAGGCATAAATGAATATATGTTACGGCTGGATGCCTGTAAATTTCACGCTTGTGGTTCAGTTTATCAAAATTGGCTGGTAGTTCACCTTAAAATGTCTTCTCTGACACATTTCCCTATAGGTGGACGAGATGTTCTTGATGTTGTGCATGTTTTACAGGTAAACATGTTATGTTTTGCACAACTCTTTCCACAAATTCTAATTGCTGCCATCTATGTTTTTGCAAGTTGGGAACTGCTGCGGTGGCTACATTGGAAGTTTGATTTCACATAACCCGACCTATACTTTGGTTAAATTAAGATTTATGGTTTTAGACTAGCTAGGTTTTAGTTTTTCTTATTAGTTGGTTGATTGGAATTTTATTTATGATTGAAATTTGTCATGCTTCATTTTCTTTTCTGTAGGTAGTTAATTCCCTGCATGTTTATTTTGCACTCATGTCCTTGCATTTTCTTATTATTACATGGAATCTGTGAAGCCTCTGCATATGCATTACATTGGTATTTTTAATTGAAATTAGCTTATCTCTTTTGTACATATCATTACCTTGCATCATGAGCCCTATCCACTACATTACATCATACATATTTTCTTGCTTAACAAACACTTGCCTTGGACCTAACCTGTAAATTCCCTCTATTTCACATACCACTTGATTGAGCCTCCATGTGCTTGAAGCTTTCGAACCTTTGGTACTGTGAATATATTTCTCACGCCTTTTATTTTTGCACTTGCTCAAACCTTAAACTATGTTACTTCGACCTCTTCACACATGTTGAAACCCTATGAGAGTTTCCCTAGTCATTAGAAACCCTAAAATTAAAGCATAAGCCATAATGATTGTGTGAAGTTGTGATGGTCACGCCAATGGGTAGCTTCTCTTAGAACCAGCCATCAAAGTTGCCTCTTGGATATCTTTCCTACGAGTCTAGTTTACTTACAAGGAAGATAAGAACAAATTTCTCCTGGGGAACCCTAATCAGTTTGAATGACCTATACCCTTAACTTGAACCTTGTGCTCACCACGGTCGTGACTGTTTCAATGACTTGTTTTTTTTGTTCACTGGAGATGAGATGATAAAGCTTGACATGAAGGAAAACCTAAATCAAGATATCTTTTAGTTTTTGTCAAACAAGAAACTACCTCTCTTGCTCATAAAATAAGTTGGTATCCCTCATCTGCCCTAGCGCAATGAAAACCCAGTAATAAGTGTAAATTTACAAATAAAAGAAAATGAAGTTAAATAAAGGGTAAAGGATTGAGAAAGGCTTCCTGCAAAGAGAGGTAATGGAATGACTCCACCGGGTACTGTCTAGGCTCGCTGGCAGTGGAGCAATGTTTGTGATTTCTTGGAGTGACTCCACCGGGGTACTGTCCAGGCCTGTTGGCAGTGGAGCAACACTAGAAACTTATTTTAAAATTTTGAATATAATACTCCCTTTTCCTTATGCTTTGCATCATCATCGACTATTGGCATGTGTGAACTCCTAATTGGATGTTTACTGTCTAACAGGACCTCGATGAGACACAAAGAGAAGGCATATCTATAAAGGTCAAGGTAATAGGTACCCATAGTAACTGTTCAATATTCCCTTGCATTGTTATCTAGACTCGAGCTATTGTAGGGATCTGGACCGAGATGCTGAATTCTACTAGTGAATCACCAATTATTGTAGCCTCTGCAACAACCCCTCCAAAATTTCCAAACTATTCTAAATTTTGGAGCCCCTCCATATTTTCTGTAGCTACAACCCATTCTTAGAGTTTATTCAGAAGCCGGGAAACCCAAAAAAGGTCTAGAAAAGACTCATGTCTCTTTCATAATCCAAACCAACTCATAGAAGTCGCAAATTAGCACAGGTCCCAAAGGTCACACAAGCCGCATAAGTCACAAGTCGCATAGGTTGCAGGTCACATAGGTTGTAGGCCGAATAGGTCGCAGGTCACATAGGTTGCAAGGTCACGTAGTTTCACCTCGAACCACTCAACTATCATGCAACCCCGCGACCCTACGACCTTTCGAGTCGTAAAGTCGCAAAGTCGCCTTCATTACCGTCAGTCCCTTGTGTGACTATGCGACTCCGCGACTTGCAAAGGTCACACAGGTTTCACAATTCATAGGTGGCATAGGTTGCATGTCAAGGTTGCGCAGTCACACCTCCAACTTCTTAAATATCATGCGACCTTGTGATCTTGTGACCTTCCAAGTCGCAAAGTCGCATCGCCTTCATTACCATCAATCCCCCGTGCGACTATGTGACTTCCCAACTCACAAAGGTCGCATAGGTCACACAAGTTGTAAGGTCACACGGGTTACAAAGGTCTCATACTAACATATATCAAGCCCTACGACCCATGTGACCCCACATGTGTGACCTAAGACTATAAATATAGGCCTCGACCGACAATTTACTTGGTACCTTTGCAAATGTTTAAAAACAACACAATGCAACAATGCCCAACATGTATGATGAGGATGAAAAGGAGTGTGAAAGGTGATATAACAATGATAATCTAACCACTCAAGGAAAGAAACGATTGATGCCAAGAAATGGAATGTATCAACACATAGATTTGTGACCATGAAATTGAAAGAGATGTTAAGGCCACGAATTCTGGCTTGTATTAGTTGTGATATTTATATCTTATATTTCATCATAGTCCATTTTTTCTTGATGATTAATTTATGATTTTGTACATGTGTAGGATTGAAGTGGAGAAGGCAAGTCCCTGTCATTTATGCAAACACTTGAGCCTATTTGTTGCTAAAATGACCCAAAGGATCGTTGTTGTGGAAATACATGATCTTGGTCAACAACAGATATTGAAGTCAAACTAGCTCCAAGGTAGAAGAGAGATATCGCCATCTTCTGCCGTAACATAGAACATGTTTGTGAATATGAAAGGTCATGTGGAATACCAAAAGTCACCAGGTAGATGAAAAGTCACGAGGAAGTTCAACTATCAAGGGTAGGCCAAGAGTCACTCTCACCATATAAATATACCCTCATGCCTCATTTGTTGGGGAGGGGGCATTTGAGACAGACTCGTTTGGAGATATATATACATTACTTAAGAGAATTTATGTCCTTCTAATTGATATAAGGAGTATTTGTAAGTTTCCACTATTGGAGTCTTCAGATCTTTTATGTTCTAATTCCATGATTATTTTCTTCACTTTGATGGATCGGATATTCCTGAAAGCTCTTTGATGTGCGGTTTCCTCATATGCTGTCTCATACTCCAAACTTTGTGTTGCTTCGTATGAATGGTATTTGATTCACTAACTCTATGCTCATGCAGGTGAACTATTTCTTTGGTATTGGTATAATTTGTTTGACTTCACCTTTGTTTATGCTCAATGTTTGATCATTGTGAACTAATTTACAATTACTAAGCATTTTATATGGGCAAACATGAGTCTTATTTGAAGATTGCTAACAGTAACTTTACATAAGATTTATGTTGTTTATAGTTTGGCTATTCATAGTTTATGTGGCATAAAATATTTTTCAATTATTTCCTTGTATTTATTGAGGTACATGCTTTCAATTGAGTTTATATTTCACCTCCTTCCGAAGAAAGCTCAACAAAACTAAACGATAGTCGGGCCTACATATCGGAAAGGACCGCTATCACAAATGGTGTAGGCTCTAGTTGGGAACTTACACCAGCGAGGTCCCCCTTTCTCTTTGTAGATAATTCCAGCCCGTCAACACAATCCTAATTCTCGAGCCACTCAAAATTATAACATTATTGAAGATTTGGCTCAAGCACCATCAACTATGTCTTCTTTCGAGGTCCTTCAAAATTGTCCTTCTCAGCAGAAGTTATTACTATTGGCTATTGGGGGTATTGATCCAGGTGACTCTAATCTCATTAATTTTGACCTGGAAAACCACGTTCCACATTTACCTCATCAAATTTCCTTTCTCATTCAGGTAATCATAAATGAGAAAACCATTCATAGGAGAATCATCAATCAAGGTGCTTCTTCCTACATCATGTTTGTCGCTTATTGGAAGGAAATTGGTTCGTCTACTCTGAACCAGTCCCCTAACAGTCTGGAATATTTTGACGGGTGTGATTCACGACCATTCGATATCCTTCCCAACCTTGTCGTTACTTTGGAGTGAAAGATAATACACATCGGAGTAGAGATCATTGGCACTAATCTTAACTACAATCTTCTATTCAGATAGAGCAGGACCCATGCTATGCATGTTGTAGCATCCTCCCTTTTTCATGTAATTCGTTTTCCCCATCAAGGGAAGATAGTTAGAGTCAACCAACTATCCTTCTTTGCCTCTTCCTCCTTGGATGGCAATGTTCCATATGTCAAGCACATCAGTGCTCCTTATGAGAGTGTGGGGACAAGACTCTTTAAATATCCTACCTTGATGGGCATTTTTCCACTCCCTCCTCCTCATGTTGCCTCTGTCAACATGATTTTGGTCAAGTATGATCCTTGGGTCATTCCTTCGCTGGATCTTATTAATACATGGGGCAAGGTTATGCCATTAAGTCTCACCGAAATTTACTATGTGGAAATTGTTTCGGATTTACCTTAAATATCCTCTAATCATCCAGTTTCAAGTGCATCTATCGACGTCACTTCTCACTTCCAGTGGCCTGGTTCTAGCCCGATGGTCATGTCTATGTGTCTTGAGAAGTTCTCTTCTCCATTGCCTATTGATATGTCAGTTTCTCCTGACATTGACAAGATCTTTAAATTGAGGGCACTTCTATCTCTTCATGGATTCAAGTTTTTTCTCCGTCCTCTAGTTTTTACCAATTTCCCATCATCGCAATGGGGTTTTCATATGAATTGTAACCCTCCCTCACCCAGGGGTCATGTGGGCACAACCTTAGATGAGTTCTACTCTATTATTTGGCTGAGTTGATACTTACTCATCATGTCAACGGTTGAACTCTAGTTTTTAGCTGTTTTGATTGATTACCCGAGTTCGAGTATGGACTTTCTCGAAAATAACTATGCTTAGGACATCTTTCATGGTTTCTTTTTTACAATAGTGTGTTATTAATTTTTGTACAGTGTGGTTTGGTGTGTTTTTTTGCAAGCAGTTTTCCTACTTATTATGTTTTTGCCTACTTTGTAGATGTCATTGTCTCCTCACATCATTTTTGCTGATGGTGCTTGTCGTAGTACTCAAAATATATCATCCGTGGCATGGGCCATTTATGACCCCCATGGTGAGTTGATTGATCAAGGTATATTTCTAGGTCAAACAACTAATAACATCGTTGAGTATAGTGCAGTTATCAAATTATTCTTAGAAGCTATTGTTCTTGGCATCCAGGAATTGGTTGTCAACCTTGATTCACAACTTGTTATTCTTCAACTTAATGGGAAATATTCCGCCAGAAACCCTCATATATTGAGAATGTATCTACATATTCGTCTACTAGAGAGAAATTTTAATTACATTATATATCATCATATTCCTAGACACATGAATACATTGACAGATGTATTAGCTAATTATGTGTTGGATAGACATTTGCAAAACATGTAAAACTCAAAAAACAAAGACATTTGTACCATAGTAAGAAAGGAAGTACAAAATATATATGTGTGTGTGTGTGTGTGTGGGTAATTTTTGTCATACATCAAAATCTCAAAAAATAATATTTGTGTTCAAAATACATCAGTGGCTTACATGCCTAAAAAATGTGGAATACTAAAAACTATGCGCTAAAAAACATTATGCTCATGGTAGCATGTAACTGCTCAAACTACATGAGTCAGCAATCAACAGATCCGATATGATACCCCCACTATATGCCTCTAGTACTCGCATGGGACAACATCCATCTGGGCTTACTCTAGGATCCCATGGCTCAATCCCTCGAGATTTCATGCGATATCCTCTTGATTGTCGCTTCCATCCTGATAAGGAGTGACCTCGAACTACCGAGCAATGCGCTTGGCGATCGGGGACATCTTGGTAGGGCATTCTGGTGCAACATCTGCATTCATAAAATCAAAATGTCATGAATGCATATATCTCAAAAACAATAAAAAAACTAGAAATTAAAATTGTTTTTTTAACCTCCATCGTCATAATCCTCCCCCTCTGGGAGTGGCATATCCAAATCTCCACGAAATTCGACACTGCTATAAGGCCAATCCTCTACTATGATTAGATGTCTTCATAGCCACCAGAAAAAGGTGGGCTTATAGGACATAGGTTGGCCCCGGATAATCCTGGGCATCAATGCACTCCAATGGACCATCCGTGGGTCTCGTGGCATCGATGGTTCCACCTCAGCTAGCTGGTAGTGGAACAATGGAGCCTGGTATAGGAACAAGGTCACTAGCACAGACCAGTAGCAAAACTGCTTTAGGTTTCCCGCCTTAAATTTTGATAGTTTGCGCTTCATGTTGAATTTCATAGCTTATACCCAATTGAAAATAGTGGTCGCCATATAATCGATAGAATACTAAAACCTTGACTTGTTGGTCTCATGCTCTGCTTAGACCCCAACCACTCTATTGATGGTCAACAGTAACACTCTCAGCACAAGATCCCGAACAGTCATAATCTCGATCTTGCCACTTTTTTATTTGAGTGCTTTTAAGCAATGTTATGCAAGTAGCATGGTCACACTTTCCCCAACTGGCCTTGACCCATATAGATTGACTGGCCCCCCTCTCCGAGGCAGTCTTGTGATGAAATAAACTTCTGAAGTTTCCAACTTTAGCTCTTGGTCACCAATGATGAAAATTTCCTGATTCACATCCTAGAGACTGATCAGATACTATACCAGTTCAGGTTGAGCCTGTAGACCTAGGGTAAGGAATAATTTGAGGAGCTCGTAGTTTCTCAAAGTATCCAAGCAATTTTGGCCATCCATTTCTTGGGTGTTAATATCCTCGTGCTCACGTTCCTTCCAATCCACCATTTTTCACGATTTTTCCCTGCAAAAACCATATAATCAAGTCAATAATCATTTTTGGCCAGAGAAATTTGGATTCCAATGGATAAATTGAGCAAAAAAAAGGAAAATGGTTGTTCACGGAACCGGTGTGACTTTTTTAAAAACAGTATTTCCAATGACGCGATTGATAGTTTTAGCAACTCCTGATTGGCGCGATTTCTTGCTCAAAAATTGCGTCGAACGAGCACGATTCTTTTTTTAAACCTCCTTATGAAATCTAAAAAATGGATAAAAATAGGTGAAATGAGTATGAAAATGGAGCTTAAGGTCTTGGCTCTTACCTGCAACTGATGGCTTGGCGAATGACCTTCCGGATATCCCGCAATATGCTCCAGCAAAATTAGAGACGAGTAAGTAAAAAGCTCTTCACAGAAAGGTAAAATGGTAAATGGTAAAAAATAATTACTTTTTCCTCCTTTTATTCATTTTTTCATGAATTATTAGGGGTTTTAAGTATTTCTGACCTATTTGCCTCAGAATTGGATAATGCATTTACCTTTTTTATGCAGTGACAGGTGACGGATTGTCGATAATAGTATTGGAGTCACGTTTCAACACTTTTCTCGACTCGTAAAACTCAAATGAAAATATCACAGAGTATTTTTCCCTTTTTGACTCGTAAAAGAGAATAAAATGGGGGGTCTACATTCATTCTCTTTTTCGACTCTTTAAACACGAAAATATTGCCAATCTCTTGTAATTTTGAACTCGTTAAAGGCTAAAAACATCATTCACCCAGTATATGTTTACCCCTTTTTTGGGTTGGGATGAAATATTTACAAAAAAGCTACTAGGAAGAAGGTCACTAGCATAGACCATTGAACATACAATGGCATTCACAAATAACAACATTCACAAATACACAATTGTATGGAGGAAAACTCAAAGAACTGTATTAAATATGAAGGGAGAATTACAACCCAACTGTTTGATCCAACTTCATCCTCCCAACATCAAAGTCCTCTTCACCTCATGAAAAGCAAGATCATCCAACAATACAATGCTCTTTCTCAAAACTATCAGAACTTCCTTACAAATTACAAAATTCCAGCCTCCAAATCTCTCAGATGAGGGATCCACTTATAGATGTCTGCAAGGGTGTGAGTCATCTCTGGGTTTTTGATTAGTGTCATTCCACTTTTTTTGTTGGTTCCACTTGGAGATTTCTTGGATCTCTTACTCATCCTTGGGAGAATTCAGAGAGGCAAATGTCATAGGAGAAGTTTCTAGAAGATTCCATGAGCATCCACTTAGAAAACTGTCTTAGATATTTGTCCATTCTCGCTCATCACACCCCACAGAAGGCCTCTTTAGTATGCATCGCACCTGGCTAGTGTAGAAGTCAGTATGCATCGCACCCTGATAGTGGAGCAGTCAATATGGTCCAGTTTTGACTAGTTCTGAGTGGTTTTTCAGGTGGAACTTCTGGGGGAATGATGTAATTAGTTCACCATGATCCTTTAGGGTATGAAACAAAAATTTTAGGGGTTAAAGAGCCCTAGTTTATCAACATATAAGATTGGGGTTGAAGTGCCCAAATATGTCTCTAACAGTTGCCCCCTAAAGCATGAAGTCATAGATATTTTGATGTTGGGTGAAATGCTTTATCATGAGGATCCAAGGTATTCGACCTGGAAGGTGACTTGTATAAGATACAATACAATACATCATCACAATATAGTTTTCCATGATCTAGCTGAGGCAGGCATTCACATGCTTAGCTTTATAAATTCATTTTCATGTACATAGAACCGATAATCGTCTCCAGTTGCAAACTGGTGATTCTTTATATGTAGAGTCATCATCCCTTAGCGTGGATGATCATCTATGTAGCTTCTGTGTACATTTGATGTCTTTATATTCTTGAATATATTGTGGCCCGAATGGATGAAACTAGATCTGGGGTCTTCAAACTTGTTCAATCTTTGCCCAATGTACAAGTTGATCCATGTGAAAAGATGTCCTGGAGTCGAACATTGATAGACATCGCCTGATTACCAGCTAATAATATAAGTTGTTAACAGATGCAAGAGGAATCACTAATAATGATAATGACCCTCAAGATTATACAGTACAATTCACATGGTGTGAATATATGATCAGATGTCGAACACCACGCAAAATCTTTCGGTTGAAGGCCATTGATGTAAACATGTCACCAAAAGTGAGAAACTTGCCATTGAGGCATGCAAGATTCAAAGTACTGAAAGGGTTGTTTCTAAGTTCACTTCTTGGATAATGAGCTGATGTCGACAAGAAGTGACCCATCGTAGGATGGCCTTAATGTATCCCACATCAATGACACGAAACGAGGCAAATGATTTTCTAGAGGTGAAAAACGATTTGACGATACAAGGTTCAGAAATGGTGGTCATGAAAAATGGAGGGTGAAGGTATTGCAGTGGATGAGGCATTAACCCGATGGTGAATTGTTTGAATGAATTTTCTTGAACATATCGGCGACATTGAGATGGATTGGTAGTGTTAACCCAAAAATATGGATGGTATGAAAGAAAAATGGTGATATGACTGGTGAACGGAATAACTCAACCCAACTCAATCATGGTGATGGAGTGAAAGTTGTGGAGCGTTTGAAAGGTATGCTTTTTGAATAGTAATCTAGTGGTTCTCTAATAAGTTTCCTAACCTTTTCTGCTTTTAAAGTCTAAAGAATAAAAGGATTTTGATAAATTGTGTGAAAATGGACAAACGAAGCTCAATCACTAATAATCGATGTTTTCTATGCAGAAGGACGCGGAAACAG